>BCKO01000003.1:570183-691123 GCA_001600675.1 Millerozyma acaciae | reverse complement strand
CTGAACTTGAGCTTTCTGAGTCTGAACTCGAGCTTTCTGAGTCTGAACTTGAACTTTCTGAGTCTGAACTTGAGCTTTCTGAGTCTGAACTTGAGTTTGAGCTCTGCTTGTCGGATTCCGATTCACTTGATACTTCAGTCTCCTTCTTGCTGTTTTCCTTCTTTTGCAAGAGCTCTTCTAAAGGTGTCTCAACTTCCTCTAATGAAACACTTTTTCCAATCTTCTTCAACAAGCTCTTGGATGGAGCTGAAAGTTCTTCATCCCTTTGAAGATAGTCGAAGATTAAAGACAAAACGAAATCCCTGGATGCCATGTTCTTAAGACTTAGTTAATAGTGCTTGACTTATACTAGTGAATAGGTAACATCTTAAGTAGAAAAAAATTTATAATTTAAAAAAAAAAAAAAAAAAAAAAAAAAAGAAGGATCGTGACTTCGAAGAAATTCTTATCAATTGCAACTAAATCTTTGAAAGCTCAAACATATATAGCTTCTATTATAATAGTTGACAAAGGATGATGTATTGAAACTATAAGGATTTGTAATCAAGAAAAGAGCCAAACAGGTAAGTAGATCTAGCTTGAAACGTCAAAATCAAACACCAAGTATGAACAACGAGAGAGAAACACTTGTTCTTCTGGCCTTACAATTTGACAGGAAGCAAACCTTCCTTCTTGTAAAGTAGAACTGCCTCACCTTGAGAGAATTTCAAGGACACTTGACTTGAAATATTATGTTTAGTTGAATCCAGTTGCAAATTATTGTGTTCCGTTTTCGCAGTTATCCTATTTCTGATGATAGAAGAAATCAAGCCGATACATTTATCAGGGTCTTCGGCGTTGAACAGATGTTTGGCTTTTGGGACTTCCAAGACATTGGCATGTGGTATCAAGCTCTTTACAATTTGCATCGCTTTTTTTGGTGTGCTATCATTCTCGCTGTATATGTAGAAGACAGGCACACTTAGATACTTGTATAACGGCATAAGATTGACAACAGAATTGATGTATCCCTGGTATGTTTGGTAAGTGCTTTCTGGCTCCGTCTTCAAAGTGATTTCACTTAAGCTTTCTTTAGTTTTATCCTGGTCTAGGATTTCGTCGCTCAAGGCATTCTTTAGTACTTCTGGATGAAAATTTTTGAAGAATGACCCTTTTTTGTAATACTCCTCAAGCTCAGCTTTCCAGTTTTCAGGATTCTTGAAGACAAAGTGGTTATTCATCATGCCTCTGGCGTACCAATCGGCAAACATACTTAGGGCTTGATCTGCAGCGTCAGTATACAAATAGCTCACGGGGTTGATCACTACGATACTATCGAATAATGTTGGACATAGTATCCCACAATACAGACTTATAACTCCCCCCATGGAATGTCCTACTAAAATGTTGATTTTCTCACTCGAATATACAAAGTCGTCGGCCTCATCGTTCACCAAGACTTTGATAACGTCTCTGGCACTATCTCTCCACTCATGAATGGGGCCTAGTTTGCCCTTGTTCAATAATCCAGAGTCACCATGACTAATTGCATCTATTGCGATCACTGTATTCAAATAGTAACCTTCGTTGTTGCTTGGGTCATTTAGTTCGTTATAAAGCTTATCGATATGATAATGCCAAAGCCCTTTATTCATCCCTGTTCCATGATAGAAAACTATGTTTACCTTGGTTCCCTTCTTTGATACACTTGCCTTCCTATACTTTCGATAGCATAATTTGAGTAAATCTTCTGCACTTCGTGAATGTGCCTTTTCTGGAGTAGCTGATCCTGCTGATCTGGGGTAAACTGCATTCGTCACTTTTAATGAACATGTGTAGAACTTATCAATATCGGAAATCATTGTTGGATACTACTCTCCAAGTCTTGATTAACTGCCTGTTATAAGGAGATCGGCTTCCCCATAGCTTTTAAACTTAAAAAAAAAAACCTCCTGATCACCTCGGTCAGAATTATAACTTCTGAGCGATCAAAAGCGAGGACAAGATTAATACCAATTCGCTTCAGAATGTTAATTAGAAAGCGCTTGTAACGTCACTACATTGAGAAATATTGAAAAATAACTCATACTATAGTGTAGTCAGCAAAAGTAACTCATAAAGCACATATATATATATTAACTTGTAGCGAGTGCCAGACGATAAAGCATGTAGACTAATCTCACATTTTAGACTTAGGCACTTGCTTGGTGAAACTGGAAGCTTCCTCGAGTTTTCCCTGACGGAGCAAGTTGAAATAGTATTTTACATACTCCTTTTTGCGACCACTGAAGCGAACCTCGGGGTAGTATGGCAGGTTATCGATAGCAGCCTGTGTTCTCTCCTCGCAAACTCTATGCAAAAGTTCAACAGTTTCATCGGGATAATCACCGTTAACCAAATGCAGTCCTTTTTGGAAGTCAACTGGGTTCAAAAGCTCAGGTGGTACAGCTTTACGAACAAAGTCATTGCTCTCTGGTGGGTTCCAAGTCCCATGCACAGCAATAGCGTGGTAATAAGGAAGTTTTAGTTGCGATAAAGCTTTCATCACAAGCGGAAGCGAAAGTGGCCCTGAAAGATATGTTGTCATCTGGTTTGGAGCAGACGATTTTGACCGGATCTTCTTTTCCTTAGTCTCGGGATCAACCACTGAGATCATCTCATCCTCCAAAAAGTACTTCATCACTTCGGGGTGCAATGTTTTGTAGAAAGAAAAGGCTTTGTAGTACTCATTGAACTGCTCTTCGTCGTCAAAAGTATCGCAGAGAAGACTCAGGATTTTGGTGAAGATCTTGATGTAACGGTCTCGGTGCTGTGGGTTCCCGTATAAAACGGCCTCTATTGGAACCACTGCATCAAAGAGATGGGGCTCGTAAAATGCTGCCATTGTAGCACAGTACCCTCCAAGAGAATGTCCTATAGCAATGTTTTTCGTTGTCCTGGTGTTAGCGAAATCAGCACCAGATTCAATCTCATGCTTGACCATCTTAATTAAGTCCTTTGCACTATCTTCCCAGTAAAATACCCATCCTATTTTACCCTCGTTGAGCAATCCAGAGTCGCCGTGTCCTGCTAGGTCCATCGACAATATGTGGTTGATTTTCCAATTCGTTGCTTTTTGTGATAATTCAAACAACTTGATTGCATGATAGTGCCAGATCAGTTTATTCATTCCAGTTCCATGACCAAAAACCAAGTTGAGCTTGATCTTATTCGAGTCAGACTCCTCGATCTTAGTATTAGTGTATTTATTGTAGGCAATTTTCAAACGATCGTTTTCTTCGATGGTGCTTCCTTGGCCCCTGGGGAAATGGGCATCGATCACTTTCTTCTCGACTGTGAATAATTCTGTCATTTTGATATCTATGTAGTAACGTTCGAATGAATTGATCGGAGCTGTCTACCTATATCTCTTCAAGTGTAAGTATTTGTATTGAAGAAGCTTGTGAACTTTGAAATATAGCAAAATCTTGGACTATCCTGACCGAGGGTTGTCTATGGGGTACACACTTTTTGTCATTGACAAGTCTAAATTTGAGAATTTCTACTAAATTACGCTACTCCCGAGAACACTTTAAGGTGGCTTCAATCTATAGTTACTAAAGTGACATCAATATTCTCTACTAGATATTTAAGAGGAAAGTTGCACCTTTTGATGAGCTTCAATTAAACAAAGGGACTATAAGATCCTAAGACTTATATCTTTACATTTTGTGTCATCTTTTTTTTTTTTTTTTTGTTACTTCTTGAAAAAAAAAAACGAAGATACTGTTCTCCAGATTAATAAGATTATCGTAGCATCTTCAAGCGTCTCTTCATAGAATATGGCCGCAACAGGACGTAGCTGTATTCAGATTCTCCGCAATGTTAAACAGGTCAGGAAGTGGCAAGGAGAATGCCTTTTGAGAAGAGAAAGTATCGGCTTTGTACCCACCATGGGAGCTCTCCACCAAGGACACTGCTCGTTAGTGAGTCAGTCTTTAAAGGAGAACGATCGCACAGTAGTGTCGATATTTGTAAACCCTTCACAGTTTGCTCCCCATGAGGACCTCGATCTGTATCCTAGGACGTTGGAGACCGACTTAAAAATGCTAGAAAAGTTCAAGAATAAAAAGGTTGATGCAGTTTTCATACCCAAGATCACCGAAATGTATCCCTCTGGTATTAACTTAGATGTGAAAAGTCAAAGAGGGGCTTTTGTTAGCGTTTTGGGCTGCTCAGAACAATTAGAAGGTGCTCAAAGGCCTCAATTTTTCAGAGGTGTTGCCACGGTGGTCACCAAGTTACTCAATGTTGTAAAGCCAACGAGAGTATACTTTGGACAAAAAGACGCTCAGCAATGTGTTGTGATCAAAAACCTTGTTAAAGATTTGTTAATAGATACCCAGGTCAGAGTGTTGCCCACTATGAGGGAACCAAATGGTCTAGCTCTTTCTTCCAGAAATGCATATTTATCAGACAACTTGAAGGATAGGTGCTCTATCATATATAAGGCATTGAAGCAAGGGGAAGAATTGTATAATGAAAAGTCAAAAACCTCGCCAGTCAAAGCATCTGAAATCACAGACCAGATCAAGTCTGTGTTAGATACTGGTTCTTTGGAATATAAGCTTGAATATTTGGCTGTGAGTCATCCAGAAACATTGGAGGACCTCGAGATGGTCGAACCAGGAACTGGCGCAGTTGTTTCCACTGCGTTAAGTGTTACTCGAGATGAAAATGGTGGTAAGACCAGGCTTCTAGATTGCGTTGTCTTGAAGTAGAAACAATTACGATCCATAAAAAAACCTAAAAACGTTGAAAGTACATATAAATTAACTCAAGTTTGCATTAAAATACACAAATAGATATTATTACATACCTCTATGGTTGATATACTTCTTTTTGAGGTCTGAACTTTTCGGCCTTAGTGAATATGTTTTGCCAAAGTTCTTGTCCATCATTTTCTCGAATTCTATCCGGTCCACATTGATCTCTGATTTGATTTCATCCATGTCTTTCACCTTCACACCTGTTTGGTGATATATTTTATCCTGAATAGGCTTTGAAACTTCGTAAAACATGTACCCATATTCTAAAAGCCAAACAGGCTCGACACTAGTTACGCAACTCATATACTCCTTGTTTGTCAATATCAATTCATGATAAACAACATACGGCGGGGCCACATTGGATCCTGTGTTCAATGCAGAGGTTGGATGCAAATTCATTCTCATAAAATTATTACGAATACTATAGTATTCAGCTCCGGCAGAAGATCCGAAATTGGACTTTATTAGTTTAGCCAGTTGCTGGTAAAATCCAGCACATATGCATTTTCTTATATTCGTGTCATCAAGAGATTTGAGAAGCGGCAACTTGTTTTTGATAAGTATTTGTTTGAGCTGGTTTCTAATTTCTCTTGCTCTAAACAAAGATTTTTTGTGAAAAAAATTCCTTGTACACCAGGTAGACACTGATCTCATATTGGCATTTGGCTTATGCAATTGCTGTTCCCATTGATTATAAACATTAAGTAAAGTTAAATGGTCAGATTCAGCGATCAGATATTTCTCCCTGATAACATCAGCATCTCCCGCCCTTTCTTTAGGCCTATAGAATACAGAAGGAACAGACAACATTGATACGATTGTGATCATTTCATTTGAACAATGAAACTTTTTGGCGCATGAAAGTATGATTAGTTTTGACAAGCTTGGTTCCATGGGAAACTTTGACATGTCAGAACCCATTTCAGTTAAATTACCCATGTTATCAACTGCTCCTATTCCCCATAGATCGTAAAGAGAGCAATGAAGTAAGTCTCCTGGTGGAGGATCAATGAAAGGAAACTTGGCAAGATCTCTGACTTTCAAAGATTTGAGTAATAATAACACATTGCTCAAGTTAGATCTTTGAATCTCAGGTATTGGTTGAAGATACATATTCTTTTCATAAGACTTCTCTGTGTAGAGTCTATAAGCAATACCAGGCCCTGTTCTACCTGCTCTTCCGCTTCTTTGGTCGGCGTTCGCCATAGAGACTGGTATCACTTGTAATGAATCCATTCCTAGTTTAGGGTTGTAAACTTTAAGCTTTGCAAGACCGGTATCTATGACATATTTCACACCATCTACTGTTAAAGATGTTTCTGCTATGTTTGTAGCAACGACCACTTTTCTCCTCATTGGATCCATAGACCTAAAAATCCTTGTTTGCAATTCTGCCGGCATTGTAGAATAAATAGGGTAAACGTCTAAGGGAGGAACATCTTCCAACATGCTAAGTTTCTCTTTAATTAGTTCTGAGGTGACCTCGATATCATCTTGACCGGTCATGAATACTAAAATATCGCCGTCGTTTTTCTTGCACTTAGAAAATTGTTGCAAATGAATAGTTAGTACCTGTCGGACAGCGGTTTCCACATAGTCCGTATTGAAGCTTTTACTGTAAAATACTTCCACTGGAAATGTTCTACCTGGTATGGTGAACTGGGGTGCCTCCCCAAAGAATTCTGCAAATTTCGCTGCATTCATGGTGGCACTAGTGATAATTATTTTCAAGTCTCTTCTCCTGGTACAAAGTACTTTGAAAAGTCCTAGTAATATATCCGTATACAAGGAGCGCTCATGAGCTTCATCCATGATAATACAAGAGTACTTTTCAAGGAGAGGGTCAACCAAAATTTCTCTGAGGAGGACACCATCAGTCATATATTTAATTACAGTTTTATCCTTGTCTGTCTTATCTTCAAATCTGATTGCATAACCCACTTCTTCTCCTAGTTTGCAATTTTGCTCTTGGCTTACTCTTTTAGCCACTGACATTGCTGCAACACGTCGAGGTTGAGTACAACCAATCATTCGTACCATCCCATTTTTTTCATTATTGCTACCGAAACCAGCCTCATAAAGGAATTGTGTGAGTTGGGTAGTTTTTCCTGATCCTGTTTCTCCTATAATTATACTAACCTGGTTCTCTGAAATCATCCTAATCAAACTATTCTTCACAGCAAATGCCGGTAATGATCGACGCTCCCGTTCAATTTGAAGGGGAAGTTTTGTGCTAGAATTAAAATTGTCTTGATCGGTGCTTGATTTAGTATTTATTGACATATCATCCGGATCCTGTTTTGTCTTCTCGTTATCAGTTTCTATTATGTTTCCCAAAAGCGATCCATTTAAGTCTGATCTATCCTTAGCCTGTAATGCCTTCTCTCGTTTTGATTTCCAATCTTTCACTACGAGACTACCTTTACGAGCCATTAATGCAAGTTCAGACTCTGGATCTTTGACGGGGGTGATTTTAGAAGCCATAGTGCTGGTTCCAGGCTGAAAGCCCTTTTGGATTTGTAAGAATAAATCATTTTCATATTTTTCCAAAAATGGTGGGACTATGAAGTGGGACGATATGGAAATTCGTGATAAGTCATCCGTGTTGCTCGTGAGATGATCAAAATCGGTATATTCACCTGTTTCCATATCGTAGGATCCACCCGTGTCACCATGCTTTGACAAAGATGCATTTTTCCCAGTTGATCGTTTCGGTACTGCTTTATTTATGCTTTCGACTTCAGGAATTTCCTCTTGCTCATCTAAAACATGACCTATTTCGTCTATCATGTACCATTCTCTGTCATTCTCGATATCATCATCGTCACTAAGCGAAGCCTCGTACTTGAAGGCTACCTGGTCATCAGACCCAGCGTTTTCTTCTGCTGCAAGTTCAGACAACGTTCGAGGCTTTTCTGTGTTCTTTGTAGATGATATGGCTTCACAAGATTCCTTTTGGGAAGTATGAGCAGTCTCAATGCCAGTGCTCTCCTCTGTTGCTTCCTGTTTCATCTTCAATGCTTCCTCTTTCGAAATCTTTTTGAACTTGAACTTCTTTCTATTACCTGCGGTCCTACTAAAGTTATTTGTGCCCTTTTCAGAGTCCTGCCTTTCTTCCCCTAAACCATCTGCTTCCCTTTTGAGGCCCCCAAAGTTCCTTGCTTTTTCTGTTTCGCTATAAGGGTCTTCCTCTTTCGATTTGTGTGCACCTTGTTTAATGAGGTCAAGGTCTTCGTCCTCAAGGAAGGACAACGGTACTTTCAACTTGCTTGCCTGTTTCTTGTTAGTTTTCAGTGCTACTTGACCATCCGATCTGTCTTTTCCATTCTGTAGTACGGCCCCAGGTTCATGCTGTATGCTCCCTAGTTTACTTATGTTATCATTGATCAACTTGTAGATCGCTTTGCCTGGCTCACAGTCATTTTGCAGCGGGAATCCTAATGCTTTGGTAAACGTTAAAAAGCTAGATAACGAACTGTCTTCTTTGTATGTATCTATAAGTTTTGCAGTAAAGTTATCACTGATAGGTTTGTTGAGGTATTCTGCTACTTTCTTAGTCAACTGATCTCGAATACCTTTATTGTTTGGCATCACTATGAGGTATGAGCTTTTTATTGTAAAACTGATATTTATCTAAGATGGGCCATATCGATGATGAGTGCGTACTACAAATATCAAGATATTCATAACTTCAACTTTCATACACCTTCTATAATGAAAGGTATTGGAACTGGGAACTGGATACGGCAAGGTGCGGTGCTTTCAAAGCATTATAACTATCATGTTGGTGCTTGCTTGAAGATCTCTCCTTCTCCATCGAGCTCAAAAGAATTACATCACATATATGATCATTTCAAGCATCTACAGAATAGTTTAGAGTACTTCACCATAAGTAAAGATAATAGTGGCTTGAAACCTTTTGGCGACTACTTGACTGTCCTTTATAACCCTGCTGCTGAAATTGACGAGGATTTAACAAATGGAACCATGAAGGAGGCTCAGAAGTTATACATAGAGCTGCACATTCTATCATTGCAAAAAGAATTAATAGCCAAGCTTAACACTATATGTGCACTTCCAAGGTTTTCATTCATAGAAGGAGATAGCTACCTTGAGGGGAAAAGTAGTATTCCCTTCAAATACAGGCTAAACAGAAAAGCTTTGAAGTATGAAAATATGTATGATGTAACAGCATCGACACTTTACAACAGCTTTGCCATAATTCAAGCCAGAGAGGAAGCGGGGTCTAGTGGAAGCTTGACCAACACATCCAAGTTAAGAAAGTTTAAAAGGAACATACGACACAACTTTCAAAAATTTCACAAATTTGATGTCTCATCCATACATTTGGGAACTAATGCTATCGAGTGGATTCAAAATAGAACTGATTATACACGCAAGCCCAGCTCTAATTATGCAGAAATACTGCTGCTGGTAGGTTATGGTATTCACCACAAGTCAGATTGTGATCCCATAGAAAAAAGGGTAGGTAATTTGACCCACGGATTTTTTGGCTTCACGAATGATATGGAGGCTCAAAAGTAACTTAATGACACTTTACTCGAATTATATATTATACAATTTCTATGTTTAAATCTAATTCGTTATGCATGATACTATCAGTTTGTAGCAGACAAATTATTGACCGTTTCTAAGTCTTTCTCCAAGACGTCATTCAAACGATTCAATCCTACCTGTTGTTTGAGCAATAACTTGGATAACTTTTTGATTATCTCATCATCGTTTTTGTCTTCTTCAGTCACTAATTCACTTGACAGCCCTTCATTTGGCGTCTTTAAGTGATTCATAGATTTAGAGGAGTTGTCAACTTGATAGGCCAAATCCTCGGCACGCTCTTTCAAAATGGCCAATCTGGCAAAAACATCATTTAACTTTCCTAATGATCCACTAGGATCGGCTAATTTTTGGTTAAGTAGGTCGAATTGTTTCGAAATTTCCTCCTCTTCTGGTAACAAAGGATACCCCTTCAATTTTAATATAGCCAAGACTGTAGCGAGTCTCAACAATCTTCTCAGAAGTTTTGCATGCTTTGCTTTTGCTTTCAAAATTCTAGTGGTGTTATCCAAATCATGTTTAGATGACAATGAGGACAGCTTCTCATTAATGCTGTTTAAAATGATTCTTGACTTCGCAACATGATCAAGTTGAACTTCGATTCTCTGGGCGATATCAGTAAAGGAGGTAATTTTGATTGGATAGTACTGGGGTCCTGGTCTTTTCGACATAGCATTGTCCCAATCCTCTGGTGATTCATTTGCAGGTCTTGGTTGATTCAATAATGCATTTGCCTCTTGGTCGCTTAATTTGTTATAGAAGTGAGTTTTCAAAACACATTTTCCCGAGTTGGGGTCCCATTGCTCTTTAATCTTGATGAGCTGATCATTTATGGCAGGCGTATAGTTGTTGGTACTGGATGTGTTGTTATAAGAGGAATTGATGTTTCCATTGGATATTAAAGAATTGGTGGTGTTCAAGTTACTCAACGAAGAAGCAGGCTTTATACCAGCACTCTGGTTCTGAGTACCCCAGCTGAAAGATGGTTGTGAATTATTGGTTAAGCTTGAACTTTGAACTCCGCTAGTTTGGGTGGGGTTTTGGGCGTTATTCGAACCAAATAAGCCCCCGGTGCCTCCAGTGGTATTACTAGTCGAGCCAAATAGACCACCACCAGTGGAAGATCCTCCTAAATTATTTTGAGGATTGGTGTTGGAACCAAAAAGCCCGCTAGCACCTGTAGTGGAATTATTAGATGTACCTGACAATCCGGTCCCAGCTGTTTTGTTCCCCAAAAACCCACCTGATACACCTGATTGATTAGTATTGGTATTCGTTGGAGCCGACGAGCCAAAAAGACCTCCCCCAGTTGCTGGCTTGCTTCCAAAGAGCCCTCCAGTGTTCCCTCCAGAAGTGGTAGCGTTGTTGTTTCCACCGAAAAGGCCACCAGAAGTATTCGATGTATTTGACCCAAATAATCCACCAGAGTTCAGCGCATTATTCGACGATCCAAAACCTGAGCCAGTGCTGTTGTTATTGTTATTGTTACCGAAAAGACCCCCTGATGTTTGATTTGGCTTACTACCAAACAACCCTCCACTTAACGAAGTATTATTCGTAGTTCCAGATTGAGCGTTTCCAAATAACCCTCCAGTTGTATTAGTGTTATTGGTTGATGAGGATCCAAACCCTAAACTAGGAGTTCCTGAATTGGTGGAGCCAGAACCGAAACCTGATCCTCCAGGTTTATTGCCAAATAATCCACCTCCTGTATTATTATTACCTGAACCAAATAAGTTCCCTGTCGAAGTGTTAGAATTCGAACCAAACATGGCCTTATTTAGCAATTGTGTGATGAAAACCTGTGAACCTTAGGTATACTCTGTTTATTAAATAAATTTTCAAATACATCAACATTAGTTTGATTATGTAATCGCCAAATTGTGGTCTACCCAATTAATGCTACAGTAATGCTTTCAAGATCAGTGTATATTATAAGTATGAGATGAATGGTTATGACTAATTGTTCCAGCAACACTACGATATCAAATTCAGAAGTATTGCAAAGGCTGAAAAATAAAAAAGCGGTCGAAAGTATTGAGGGGGTTGGGGTACCGCCATGGTCAATCTATCGACACAACCTTTTGCAAATCATTTCAACTCGCAGGAGGGAGAGGTTCTATTGAAAAGGTTGTTTTGCATTTATGCTCAATATATGCTGCAATTGAAGTGAAAATCAGAAACAACTGAGTTGAGACTGATCCAGTGTAGGTGCAATCATTCTAATAAGCATTATTCTCTCCTTTCAAGTTGCTCTTTCATCCTTAGTTTTGGGTTTCCCTGCTTTTGAGAAACTCTGCTGTTTGAGATTTGTCCTTGGAGCTACCTTGATAAATAGGATTTTCTTTTAAATGAATCTGCTGCTCAACACCAGGAATCTTCTTTTGTAATTTCAAGTTGTCAAAGACACATTTGTTTAACACTGACTCGGAGTGTCTGCAGTGTCCCAATCTGTGGTTCTCTTGTTCTAAACATTCGTAGTGCAATTTGAATTCGTCAAAACAGTATTTGTTGATGTCTTTCAAAACAGAAATGGCGCATCTAGTGACTCTTCTTCCTTCTTTCAAGCATTCTAATGTACCGCCGTTATTCTGATCCTTACAGAGCATGAAATCTTCGTTGTAAGGTTTACATTTGTCGCCAATGAAATAAGATGCTGACAATAATGGCGCTGAAGTAGCACCTACTTCCTCAACTTCGGGAATATCTTCTGGTAATTTATTCTTGTCGACATTTTCCCAGCTGTGTCTTCCTATGAAGAACTCTCCCAAGACCATTTTTCACTTGATGCTTGATTCTCTAAGATAGCTTCCGCTCAATCTATATATGCTTATACTGAGAAAAATTAATTGAGACTACATGGTTGGTGCTGAATTTTACTTAGCCTTTTGGGAATAGCGTATATTTCGGAACGTATGCTAGCTTTCTATACTACTTCACTTCTTTAGCACAGAGATACAGTCGGTCTCGTTTGCCGTCACTTTGTAGATATTTAAAATCTCAAGTATAAGATCACTATCTCGTGGGACTGATGACTTGCAATTGATCAAACATTGGTCGAGGTAGCTTCGGAACTCTAACTTTAGCGAAGTAATCTTGGCTTTCAAATTGTGTGCAAACGGAGCGTCTTGATCGGCGAGTACAGATGCTAATTTGCTCATTGAAAGATACATAGAAGTGAGACTTCTCAACTTTCGTTTCAAATCTGCTTTCATACCCAACAAGGTTTCAAAATTAGTGGTGTATTGTTGTAGAAGAAGACTTATACGTGCTTTTGTTCTCAAATCTAGTAAAGACTGCTTATTCAACCTTGCAGATTCAACGGCTTTAGCTGAGGAACTTATCTTGTCCCTTGTTTTACGCAACTGTAGGTTGAATGTCTCCAAATCTTCCAGGATTTTATTCACCAAATCCAACCCTCCTTCTATAGATTGACCTAGCTTTATGAAGTCTGCGTAGTCATTATTGACCAAGTCCAATAGCTCGGCATTCAAGTGGTTTAAAAGACTCGTCAAGTCATCAATGAGGCTATCCAAAGCCGTATATCTATGGTTTTTGTATAAAAATGCATCAACTTCGGAGTCTGGTAGATGTTGAAATTCGTCTCGGCTCACATTAACAGGATATGGAAATTCGTCCTGGACATTCAACGTAAACATCGCCATCTTAAGTGATTACACGGCCAGATTAGGGTCCAGAAAGTGGCTTTATTGAGGTCACTCGCTGACGCATCGGTAATGGTCCTAGTGGTAATAGTTGAATTTGTGATGTTTTCAAATCTATGTCGTTCATGTCGCAGTGACTGCCTATGATAGAAATGTCGTTTTTTGCCTCTTTGTGTAATTCCCCGTTATAGACAATATACTTTTACGGTTTACCTCCATACCATAGTGAATACAATGTAGTTTGGCAAAATGCCTTGAGAGTGCATTGAGGCACATAGCAGCAAAGTCCGCTTGAGGTACCTGATAACTTGTATTCTTTGACCACTTGTTCACGATGTTCTGTACCTTTCACAATGCATCTTTCGCAGCTGTGGACTCAATCAAATATTGTTATCCTCCAGCATAGTAAAGAGATTACATGGTGATCTACTTCAATGCACTCATTGGACTGACTTATCCGGCAAATACAGTAGTAAGGGGCCTTCTTCGCTTGCTCCTATCAATTAATGGGTTGTGTGTCAAGTGCAAATCAATTAGGAGATGAATACTACATAAAACCAAAAATGGACTCCTAAACGATCAACAAACCCATGATTTACAGATACTCACAGCGTAAGCAACCCCTTCAATGTCTTTACTAACATAGGGATTGACAACGGTACATTCTTCAGAATTTTTCGGCTTCAGGACGTTTGCTTCAAAAAAAAAGGCCAAATTCTTTGCAAGTTGAATTTTTATTCCACATGCTCAACTTCTCTTTAACTGCAATAATGATATTTTTGAACCCAAACATATTGTACTAGATATTTCCCTCACTTCCATTCTCTCATTTTACTCGATGATGATTGATGAGTTGTCAAGTCCGTGTTTCATACTTTAGGTTTAGTTCTTTCTCTCATCTTATCAATATTAAATAGCGTAGCTGGTGCCTGTTTTTGGGTTGTTCAACTTCCTTAAAGGAAAACAAGTTTTCGTTTTCCTAGTGCTTGAAATGGCTCTCGTATCATCTGTGTCTAGCTAAGAGGAAATAAAGATGTGGAGCAAAGTAAGTATCTTTTAGAAGATACGCAAGTATATAATTCGGGAGAAACAAAACGATAGCGTTTTGCAAATTCGTCAGAAAATCGTCGAAAACGACACAAGGCAACAAAGCTCTTTGACTATGTTTGATGTGGTGGATAGCACCAGGCAACTATTACGAGGTTACAGGGGTCCAGAATATCGTTAGTTGGAACAACCATAGAACGAAATTTCAAATGATGTCTTGTGAACGTCTAAGAAACAAGTACTAGCATAAAAAGATGATTACTTGAAGCAGGACCAAACAAGTAGCTGACGAATGTGCAGTGGTTAGGCATTTCAAATGTTTCGTCTTTCAAATCTTTTTTGGTTTCCTCTTTTTTTGAATACTTTCTTGAAACTGGGTTTTTCGAAACTTAAAGATGGTTGAGTTGTTGATGTTCTCAAGGAAGGAAAGATATTGAACTGAAAAAAAAAAAAAAAGAATAGGGAGAGAACGCAATATGAAAAGACAATCAATACTGGCAACTTAAGCAACACTTTGTCTATCCCTCTTATACTCACTGCGAAAGCCGCTTTCATTTCGTATCTATAACGAGTCCATCAGAGGAAAATACACTCGGTCTGCCAATTCATTTGGCTGCGAAAGATCACAACTTGTCGCAATATTTCGCTGGTGGGTTTGTCATATTGTATGAAAAAAATTAAAAAAAAAATAGAGAAAAAAAATACAACTAGCCCCAAACTAGAGCACGCCAATAACAGAAGTACACTTCACTGTAGCACAGTACGTAGGCACACTCATCCCCTAAAATGCTAACGATCGAAAGAGCACCTAGGAAGGAGGCAGAGAAGAAAAGAAAAAAGGGGCGAAAAAAAAAAAAAAAGAAAAGGTCCAGTGTAAGAGCTTCGCTTTGGTTTGTTTCTGTCGGAAACCTTACCAACTTGAGTGCCCCTGGGGCTACGCCCCTCTCGTACCAGCAGTCACCCACAGACCACACTTGTCCACTCTCAAGGTATAGCCTCGCTACCTGACTTTACAACTCTCTCTTTCCGTCGACACCGACGACCAACAGCCGCTGACGTCCCCGGCCATTACCCGTGCCGTGTACGAAAACTACTACCAGTTTGCTTTTGCAACTTGAGAGTGTTTATGACTGAGCTGCGTGAACGTTGCCCAATAGCGATAGCGATCTCAGCTCAATAGACCTGATGCATTTAAGAGAACACCTACGAGTGCTTGCCAATAGGCCAGAATGTACCTGGTAAAAGATCGGCGCTAAAAATGCTTCACTGCATCGAACGCCCTTGAGGTTACGGTCACGAAACAAAGAGATTTTCTTTTATCCGGTGAAATTCAATTACGACTGTTATCGGCAATCGAGACAACCATACAGTTGCCATTACAGCACCTACTTACAAAATTTTTGTGAAAAGGGGGACGACCGGAAAGGGCCGGAAACGACCGTAATGCGCCCGGAAGAATAAATTAAGCCGAGCAGCACTAAGTCCGCCTTACTAGTGTGTCGACTTTTCGCTGACTCTCATCGACCCTTTTCTTTTGGCGTGCGCACAAAATGTGTCAATCTACAATAAATTTATAGCCCACAGCGGTTGTCTGCTTGCTCCGGCTCGTGACTTGCTAGCTGAGGCTCCCGCTACTCCACTACTGTTGTCCTCCCTAGCTTATTTTCAACTATAGAAAACGAGACAAAGGGATACCATCCTGATATATATCGAGCATTAATAGAGTATTAATCAAGCACTAAAAAGCACTAATGCAACCTGATTAAAACAGTGGCCTTTTTCCGCTGATGCAACTAAGGAACCAATAACCAGGGAATAGTGGAAATAGTGGAAATAGTGAATCAATCAAGTACTCGTCTTACACACGGCCGTATCATAATCGTCTTCGTTTGCGTCTTCCAGCAATTTGGGAAAGGAGCATCAAATTACTTTATCTATTAGGGAAGTAAACACCCAATATGCGCTGCAGAAATCGGAAGCGTCGATCTCCAGCAACTGGAAAAAAATGTATTCTCGAGACATCATAGAACCAAAATTGGTGCACTTCGTAACGGTCTGTCCTTCACAGGTGAGCAACTTTCTTTCTATCGACGACAGTAAATGCCGGAGCTGTATTGTGGATATGTGCCCATTGCTGACTGAAGGCTGATTATGCTCGACCGGAAGTCCCGAATCTATCTCCATTCCAAATACGACCCGGGGGAGGTACATGGGTTTCTATTTGGTGTGTATCGATAAAACCCGGTACTGAAAACACTACTTAGTGGAAAACCGGTGATTGTTGTTTTCCATAATACCTCAACGTCATCAAGTCGAATTTAGCGGTTTCTCCACGGGCTGCTCAATAGCGCTCTTTAATGGTGAAATCTTTAAGCTATGGTCTATGGTTGCTGCCATAGTTTGGCATGAAATGCCAACTCGGGATTATCGATTTCTCGCTTGCCTCAATGATTGTAGTTGTAGTCGTAGATAACTCACATACATTCACACACAATCTAAGAGAATCCCGATCAGGTGGCTGAATACAAAGGGGGTACATCAGGTGCCAGGTCAAGCAAAGAACACTCGAGTCGAGCTGACTTGGGAACGGGAGAAACCCGGCCAGTGGTGACTCGACGACCAGCAAAGTCAGGCGTTGACTAACGTTCCTGAAAGCATAATCAGTTACCCGTATGGTACTCGCCTTGGTGACCAATCTGAAGGTGACAGAAAGCAGATGGTGCAACAATACACAATTGTAGCGAAGTTTCTGTTACAATGCTCCACATAAATGGAATTACCCCTAACCTTGGACCCCCTCGGACGTTGCCCGTGTAGTCGGATTGGTACCACGCTTGTCAGTCAAGATGGTTCTCCAATACCGAATTTCTCCCTCCCCACTAAAGCCCGCTCCCGACCTATCACGAGCCAGCCTGAGTTGCGCGCATACAGGCGCGCCAAGACATCAGCTACGTCTTTTTAGGCGCGGCTCGCGCAGATATGCACAATCAGGGCTTTTATGCACCGGCAGCAAGCGTGGCTAGCATTGGTATTGCTTATTCCCCGAAACAGGCATTTACATCAGTGCCTGTACCTTACGTAGCTCATGCGAAATTAGAGAGAATCATTAAATCTATACACCTTGAGGGCTATTGTTCGGGTATTTAACGCCTTTTTAGGACCTATTTCCTAGCAGGTCAGGGCTAATACTGCTTGCACTTGGCTTCACTGTTCCCATTCGTGCTTAGTAGCTCCTATTACTCTCCTGCCTAAATATGCATGCTCCTGCTTGTTCTGCCACTCTGCATAAGGCTGATTAATTCATTGAATCGTGCAATACAGCCCCCTTCCCTTAGAAGGCTATTACGGCTTAAGGGCTTCTCTGATTCCTTCTCTTAATCTAGCACGTATTTTACCTGAGATTAACGGTCTTCGTAGATAGTGTTTTCACAGAATGGATTTCTAATTTTGATGCATTAGCACATTTTTGATTAATGTCCAGGTATTTCTATCTTGGTTTTCTCATTTATATTTAACTGAGGATTATCCACTCTGAATTTATACGTCTACTCACTAACTGCAGGTGCTAAGCGTTTAACTCATTAAATTCTGCTGTAACGTTCACAAGATTAGACTGTTCTGTTCTTCAAGGTCTTTTCCAAAAACTATAAGATAATCGGGGAATATACTTGATATCAGTAAAGCCGACTTCCAAAGTCATTTTAGTCCACGTCAAATCCAAGTTCAAGTCGCCCAAGCTTGCCCTAGGATTCAGCAAAAGTTTGATCAATAACACAATCTTTGTATTGTCAGACGACGTTTTAAGAGCCAAAGATTCATTAGTCTGGCACCAACAGAGCATAGCTTGGAATAGAAGATAACAAGCTATACATTTGGCTCCCAAAAAAAAGGTATTATAATACTGTACAGATACCACTTGAGCCGTAAGTCTTATTTTTGGAGTTGTTGGTTCGTATCCGTCTTGAGCAGCAGTTAGAAGTCGACACTCGATATTTGCGAGTTCACAAGCGTTGTCAAACAGACATATATCAACCGATAAATCAAGCGATAGGAAGAAGCTCGTTCTCAGCTTAAAGCAGCCTTCTAGTTTCCAGTTTCTTTTCGACAAATCAAAGAGAAAATTTACCAAGTACTCGTCAGGCAAATTTAGCGGGAAATGTCGACAGCAGCCTATTATCCCAGCCAAAACGTCCCCGTTGAGGATGTCCAGGCCAAACACATGCTCCCCTCATTGTCGCAGTTGATGCCTATGAAGCAGCAGCCTCAGCTGTTGCATCAAAACCAACAGGTGAGCGATATGAGTCCTTCGCTCATCAACGTGCCCGTCATGGGTCTGATGCTGCAACAGCAGTCCTCACCAGACCTCTTTTCTCAAACCGGAGCATCTCAACCATCTACAGCTAACACTACTCCAGCTTCCAATCTTGCTGGAAGCAACGGTATCGTAATCACTGATGCTGGGTTGATGTCTGCTGCTGGGTCAGCAGTTCCTGGAGACCTCAATTCAGCCTCGTTGACGACGGAAAAGTGTACCTGCAAGTCCAACCAGAACAGAATTCCCAGACCCAGAAACGCGTTCATTTTGTTCCGTCAAAAGAACCATCTGTTAGTTTTAGAGGAAGGTAGCGTAATTCGTACCAATCCAGATGTTTCCAGAGAGTTGGGTAAGCGTTGGAGGTCGCTTTCCGCTGAAGAGAAGAGCCACTGGGTCAAGCTTGCCGAGGAAGAAAAGATTGCCCACGCAAAGAAATACCCTGGCTACAAATACACTCCAAGGAGAAACGGAAAAAACAAAGGCTGCCCAGCTTGCAGACAAAAGGCTTTGAGACAACAACAAATGGAAATTCACAACCAGCAGATGTATCAATTACAACAAGACCAGTACCAACAATTCATGCAATTACAGCACGCTCAGCACCATACACAACCACCACAAGGTTCTCTTCAGGCCCCCGTAGCTCAAGGCAATGGACAGATCATGCCTGGCCAGCCTATGACTCAATTTATCGTTCAGCCTAACAGATACACCCTGAACGCACCTGTCTCCTACGGAACAGAAGTACAACAACCACAGTTACAACAACAGTTGCATCTGCTGATGCACCAACCACAACAAATGCCCCTGCTGATGCAACAGGACAAGTTGTCGCCTCTCTCGGCGGTACCATACTCCAACCAATTCACTGACTTCCAAGCTCCTGTTCTGTACGCCAACTACGAACAACAGACACCTCACAGATTTAATTCGTTACCTACAACCATGACGAACTATGGTTTTGAGTTTGGTAACTTACATTGATTTATTTCATCCCGACCACAATGTATTGATTGAACTCTAGGACCTGGGTGCATTTCAGTTCTGTGTAAGATAGCTATTTTTCACCGGTGCAGCGCTTGTACAAGATGCAAGCATCCATTGGATTTTGTTAACGTATTTATGTACTTTTATTTCAAGGTTTAATCACAAAAAAGTCATTGTTATCAGCTTGTAGATGTTGTTGATCTCCGTCAGTGTCAGGTTTCGTTTAGCAGATTTCACTTTGGCCCTATCAAGAGGAACTTTACAAAGTTTCTCGCTAAAATATGTTAGCTTCTCTACCAGAAAGTCCCTACGAATAGGCATTTCTACAAAGAGGCATTACTACAAAACGGCCTGAAAACCAAACCATATGGCTCTATATGGCTCGAGCCAAATGCGTCTGAGCGAAATGGTGTGTCATACACTTGATCGCAACGTCTTTGAGCAAAACGTTACACAGGCGAGACTATCTTGGAAGAGATCTATGTAGCTTCTTTGTTACCATGCCAGCGAAGTCTTCGTTGACACATTACAAGCCATCACATACAAAAGGCTAGGCTTGTCAGTATAATATTATTTAGCGACAAATTCCGTTCTCAAAAGTTTTAAGGTGGTATTTAGGTGGATTTTCCGGCCTTATAGTAGCAGTCGAGAAAGTCTAGCTGTAACGGTTTTTTTTCCAGTGTCTCTCTTTTTTTTTTTTTTTTTTTTTTACCATTTCACTTTTCTCACTCTTTACAAGTTTTTGATGTGCAATTCTAAGTTTGCTGGAATGTCATCTCATCAGTTTTGGAAGTTCTGCTCAGGATCGATGAAACAAACAGTCTCCGAATCGCCTACCTAAGCTAGACTGGAGCTTCAGCTCTCTCAAATTGAACTCGTAAGCTAAGATTCGTATTGAAAAAAGAGAATTTATAGAACGTTTCATGTCAGATAAAAAGATCTCTGCAGAGTGTGTGATTGGTCTCACAATTTCACATCTTGCTGAGTTCCAACCTGCTTGAGCAGATACGTGCTCGCTCGGTTCTTTCATTCTTAAACGTCTCTTGTAACTAGCCATGATACAGCGTTAGATTATGTTACCTGTCTACAGCAGCTAGCTGATCAATGCAAGCAGCTAGAAGTTTTTGCAACTGGTTAGTTGCGAAAACTCTCTACCCACACGTTACCTTTAGCGAAGTCGAACTTGGAAGTGGAGTAAGAAGCCATGGCGTTTACGCTGAGCTAGCTTGAAACTCGTTCTCTCAGTACAGCAGTCAGCAAGACAGAGCATGTCTCGGAATTATGGTTCCAGAGGCTGTCTTGATTCGGCTTCGTACAAATGGGAGCACAACGCACCAGTCTGCGAAAGGAGGAAGGCTACTACACGTGACATTCAAATAATTGTGCCGCGCACGCAATTGTTTTTTTTTTCCTGTTTCCAGCTGGCGGCGCCTTTGTACGCTTTCCTTCCACCGTTAAAAACGGCAGAATCAACGAAAGACAGTCGGTTCAGTTCTGGAGAGAAAAAGGGCTTGGGGCGTGGGGCCTGGCTATGTCTGGCCCCTGGTCCTTCATCAAAGAGCATTGTGAGCCAGAGCATTCTGCTGTGGCCAAAAACTACAGCTCAGGCTGAGGATAGAGACGCTTCTTAGAACTGCCAAAGGGCTCGTTGCTGCCGACTCTCGTCATTTAGCGGAAAAAGCGCTAGCGGCAAGAGTTTTGCGTGCACCACCGGGTTCCAGAAAGCGGTGCGCGCACGCACATCTATACAAGCTGTATGCCATATTTAACAGTAAAAGGAAATACAACCGTCAGCAGGTCGTGACGAGAGAAAATGCTCCTCAAACAGTCAAGCCATTCTGGGGAAGCCGCCATCGGAGTGGCTTTCCCGGTGTGCATATGGAAAGAAGGCAGTGTGACTAGCTCTACTCCGCTACTGGCGCCTAACTGTGAAGGAGATTGACTTGTGACGTGCAGCACACTAGTGTGCTCAATAGCACTGTATTCAGCCATACCTTTTTTGGACAAAGACATTTTAAATAAACCAGACGCCTGGAATAAAAGTGGATTAATAGACGTACATAGCTCTAACGTGTAGACAAAATGACAAAAGTACGTGGATCAGTGTTGTAGGAGCAGGCCAGGGTTGAAAGAAGACACCAAGGCATGCACAGTGCAACTGCTCCCCTCTGTTTCCAGCATTGCGCTTTCAGCTCTGTTGAACAGAGTCATCACCTAGCAGAATTTGAGGTTGTTTTTACAGCCGATGAGTACATTTATTGGTATGCATGCTTATTTCCAGTATTTCCGTGCGACATAGGACACACCCAAAAGGGGGTGCGGCTGGTATAAGATCTTGATTTTATCCGAGGTGTTTGCTGAATTTATCATTATTATATATGAGAAGAGGAGGCTGAAGCCTAATCTTCCGCAGATGTTAAGGCGGCCCACTGCTGTGAACATTCGTGCTAACGTGTCCAGCGGCGTGTGCCCAAAACGGAAGGACCGTATGTAGGTTGAACTTACTTCCGTCACGCATCGCAGTATACATCTGGACCGGGCTCAAAAATTGACTATGCATTGAACACTTATCGTACAGTTGCGAAATCCGGTTGTTGCTTTAAAGCGACTTCAAGATAGTTCCCCCCACAGTTTCCTTTCAGCACCGTTGCGGGAGAATTATTTTCTGCTCTCGTATCCACAAAAGCTGGCCAAGAGGGACCGGTAATTTTTGTGGCAACTGTCAGCTGTCCTAATTTTGCCCAGTTGCCCCCTTGCCTGCTCAGTCTCTGCCCCTCTTACTCCAACTTTTGCTTTGGCTTCTGCAAGTTTTCCATCCAAAAGTTCGGTGAGCATGAGGCAGGAAGCGAATTTTGGTTACATGCAGGATGCATCAAATAATTTCAGTCGAAGGTCCTAACAATCACAGTGAAGTGTAGAGTCAGATCTACGAAAGTATACCTTGGGCACTGGGTTTTCGCAGTGGCAGAATGGAGACAAACAAAAAAGGAGCTGCGGCCTGCAGTACAAAACCACAAGAACGAAAACAAACAATACCTTACACAAAACCAGCAAAAGTAATTCGGTCTGAGGGTGTACGTGTGCTTGAGGCGAGGGTGATAACGAGGGGGACAAGTGCTGTCAAAGAATTACAGTTTAAAGGTTATATAGAGGAGCCATCTAAAGTGTTTCTTTTTTTTTTTTTTTTTTTTTTTTTTTTTTTTTTTTTTTTTCTTCCTCTAAGTCTATAGATCTCGTGGTCAATAGTAGGACGTTGGACTGGTGAGACAATAGCTTATAACAACCAAAGTGTTTTACAGATGAGTATCACACCACCAGAAGCTAGACTTCAATCGGAAGGGGTGGCAAAGAGAAACAGACATTACCTAGGAATCAGGGTATTTTGTTACTCTTGAGAGTAGACTCCATCTTAAAGCGGCTGAAAAATGTAGTTTTTGTATATGTTGCGGATGCAATTGTGAGGTGACGACGGGAATGAATAGGTGGCCGGGCATGAAATTTATCATTTTCAAGCCAATGGGATCCAGCAGGTGTTTTCGGATATTCAGTATGAGAAAATAAGCATCAGGCTGTCTCTAGAAGCTGGAGTTTGTGTCAAAGTAAGCTGTTATCTTGACTATAAGAGACAAGTTGCAATTTGATTCAGCGGTTTTGCTGTAGGAGGTAATGCCACCACACAAGCTGGGCGAGAGCGCATTTTTGACTGTTTTCATAACTGTTCTTCCACGGTACATGTGTAAAAACGGGCTATACGGAGCTCTGTTACTCTTGTAATCTTTTTTTATTTTGGACCTGCTGCAAGGACCTTGCACAACTACACCTAGAACAACTAAGGCAGGAGTTGCTCTCCTCTTGCATTTCTACAACTCTTTAGATATCCTTTGGTTATATTATTCGATGTAACACTAATGCACAAAGAGAAGAACGGTTTAAGCGTTCCCTTTATAAAGCACCTTTCTTAGTCTTAACACTGGGACGAAGACAGAAACCTTCCTCTCGCAAGTTGAAGTAGAGTCGGCCAGAGTAACTTCATTGTAAAAACTCAAAAATGTAAGAAAACCTGAATGTACCGGCGCATCATTGCTGAATGTATATTTATCCTAAAATGTAGATGAGCACAGACCCAGCTCTAATGGGACTCTGCTTGAGAACCATAATCTCTCGTGTCCTCAAGAAGGCATGATAAGCGGTGATCTTGTTGAAAATGCAGAATTATGACGATCAAGAACTGAATAAATGGAATGTTACGAAAAAAATTAAATGTCCTCCCCAAAATTATCAATAGAAATAGCCTCTCCTGGCTTAAATGGAGGTAAGCCCAAGTAAGGACAGCCGTCGCATCTAAAGGCATCCCCGAGAGCACAGGATCCGCAGCCACCTTTTTTACCTTCAACGGTGAAATCTATTTCGGCCAAGTCATCATCATTAAACTTCACCGAGTTCTTCAATTTCTCTTCAATCTTAATAGCCTCAGCCGTGGCCAGAGTCGCCATCTGGCCCAATAGGGTCTGCTGGATTGTCTGCTGCTTTTGCGTTTCTGACTCTTCCAATTCCTTGAGCCCACACGTACAATCTTTGCAAGCCTTCTTTCTTCTCTTGCCACTAGGCAATTGGCATTTCTTCGGCACAATCAAGTTCGAGCCAACAACCTCCTCTACTAAGTCGTCTTCGTTGAGTATATTGTCCTCTTCGTCGTCAGATTCTTCGTCGTTGTCGGAGTCAGAAAAGTACATCAACTTTGTCTCCTGTAACTTGCGCTTCAAGTTCGCATCATCGTTCTCTTCGTCAGTATTGGATGCAGAAGTGTCGGTGAGGCCTACGCTGGGCTGCACCGGGTTGAGTTTCTTGAACTGAGGCAAGTTCTTCTTGGCCGTGCCTTGATTGCTCTTTTTCAAAGGTATCGACACCGACTCAACGCTTTTAGGCACAATCCACCTCTCTTTCTCATCAATGAGAAATCCTGCCATGAGTGCATCGAGCTTCTGGTTGCTGGGCAAATCGCCTTCCAAAATTCCTCCTTCGGCCAAACTCTTGTGGAGTATCTTGATCGTCAGCACTGGTATCTCCCTCTCATGTTCTCCCTGGTTGGGATTCACGTAAACAATCTTCTCATACGCCTTCTCATCTAGCTTGACCACCTCTTTTGCAACTCGGTCAATGATATGTTGCGTTATGTCACTCTCTGGATACTCTTTCTTCACGTTACTCTTCAACTCATGAACAAAACTCTCGTCCGTCACCACGGTAGGATGCAACAATAAAAGAATTTTTCCCATGTCTGATGGCTCTTCTTGTCTCGTTATCTAGCTGTGACTGTAAAGACTTGAAACACACTTTTATAACTTTTCCAAGAAAGAAACTCTAATATATTGATTTGTAATGATAGTAGAGATACTGGTTTTTTTTTCCTGCCCTATCTTTCCCAGGAGTTTTGTGTAACTTAAAACTTTTTTTGAATTTGAGAATGTCTCCCATTTACTGCTTCTTTTTTTACTATGCACGCACAACAATCCTAGAAGTTTGCAGATTTGTCCCACTTAATCAAACCACTCCGGGTAAGGCCATTACTAATTTCTTGTTAGCTGCTCCGGTTCAGGGTTTTTTTTTGCCTGGTCATATGAGTAAGCGATAGTCAGATTTGGTGACTTACTCTCGCTGGCTCTCATTCGTTGGACAGAATATTCTCGAAATGACTTGGTCCAACTAAGGTATCTGCGTTCCCAGGATACAGAAATGTGCCTCACGGTATTTGGTTTATCCCACATCGAGCTTTGTTGCATCCCTAGTACAGTACGTGATAGCGTTGATGATGCGATGATGCAACGCTACAATTCGGAATTGGGGATTTACAGAGAGCTTGTATTTTGTACATATATATATATATATATATGTTAGGGGGAAAAACCAGTGTTTGCACTGGTTTTTGCCGGAACGATGATACTTCATCAGTTGTGAGTTAACAAAGCCCTATTCTGTAGTGAGTGAGTTGGTGAAAAATCGGTTCTAATTGTGCGATAGTAATCGAGACGAAAAATCGCTAGTCTCGAGACCTAAGGAATTTCGCAGCTAACCATTGATGTAAGTGTCCTGCTGCATAACACGGGAAGCTGTTGACTATCAGACTTTGCTTCTAGTGTGGACGCTTAAAGAAGTTGACCAGATGTGGTGTACATAGCCAGTTGTGGGTACGATGGAATGTAGGCTTATTGCGGGAGGATGAAAACCCAAACCTTAACCCAAACACTCTTGGCTCATTTTAACTAGACGGCCGACACTCGGTTAATGACGGGGTCACCTAGGCCTTAGCGAAGATGAACGGCTTGCAAAAAAATTTTATGAGCAGAGATAAGTATATAATCAGCCTCAATCCATGAAGCATGAAAAGGAGGTTGATGGTGAAGGCCTCGTTCGCTCTTTGGCACTGGGGAATTGCGTTTAGCACATAGTTATGTACACACAGGGTGAAGGTATGCACAGACTTTGGCTACCAAGATGAAATAAGGCGACAATTACGACTTCTTTAGAAAGCATGGTGCTGCCTCCTATAGACAAAACCTTATTGAAGAAGTAGTGGACCATACGATTGAGATGTACTGCTCGATTCTACAAATGAAAATTTACTCTTGCAATGCATGTCTTGGATTTACCTATAAATCAGTTTGGGTCAAATAACGTGGAGACTTCCTGGCGAACTAAGCTCGTTCGTCTTTATCAGCATTCTCACGATCAACGTCAGTATCCTCATCTTCCACATCCGTCTCATCATTATCGACCTGCGACTTTTCAAGTCGAGGTCTAGGGGGGTTGAAGATTCCGCTTATGGGGGGCAACTTCACACCAGTGTTTATGGCAGCCGTTGGCTTTGTGGGGCTTTGAAGAGCTACTGATGAGGATCTAGACGATGCCGGCGAGGTACTGTTGTAACTGTGATTTCTGCTATGACTAAACTTGACTGCCTGGGGTGAAGACAAAGACATTAAAGAAAGAACGGCGTCTTGTTCGTTGACGGGCTTTTCTTGCCCCTTATCCTCATCATCTCTCTCCTGGCTTGATGGTGGATGGTCGTACAGTTGTGAAGTCTGGAAAGGTTGTTTCAATGGAAGCGGGGGAGGTAAATGGCTATTCCTTTGGGGTTCAGTGAGTGATATATTTGCAGACCTGCGTCGTTGGTGTGAGAAAGAATTCCTCGATCTTCTTTGTCGAGAAAGTGTCGCCAATAACGCATTGTGTGCACTAGATTCTGTATCCTCTATCAATGAGAAGTTCACGGCATGATCGCTATTTTCATGGCTGTTACTCTGGATGACTGGAGATTGAGTTAGAGTTTTCGAGTGTCCATTAGGAGTTTGTAAAGCATGCTGGCCAAATGTTGATGGCGCCTTCACTACCGGTGACTGCTGCAACGTTTGAAGGTTAATGTTCGCCTGCTGAATAGAGTTTGTTGGAGCCCATTTCTCCTTCCCAGTATGATGCTTCTTGGCTGGCGACGTTGTGGATGTAAAGGAGAGCTCAGTAAAGTTTATCTTCCCCGGCAGCTTTGCCTTCTCCTCAAGATGTTGCTGTTGCACTTTCCCCAATGCAGAGCTTAGCCTGCTCTTCAACTGCGAACTGATTTCTGAAAGTTCCTCTCTGTTAGATGCATCCTCACTGAAAAGTTTCTTGCCAGGTGAAAAATAATGAGGTGTTTTCTGTAACTTGACCTTAGACTCCGTCGCGCTGTCATCAGAATCGTACCCGTCATGCCTTGGTGTCTTCAAAGACGCATACGGCGAGGCACCGTTTTGGGAGTTGAGCTTGTAATCAGGCGACTTGAAAGTACCCGAGCTGGTTCTTTTGAAAGAGGGAGAAAAGGGTAGATTGTCCGAGCTCTGCTCGGGTGTTTTCAATAGCATCGTCGCTGAGTTGCGTTTCAGCTTCCCCTTTTGCGGGGGAGTAGATGGCGACGTAAGCTTGATGCTTTTTGGCATCTTTGGTGAAGATATAGGAGTGCTTGGTTTGCCTTCACTCATCCCTATGACTTGCGATGTGTATGTTAAAGCCCACGTTCGATAATACTATCGATATTCAAAAAATTAATCTTTTACAATTATCAACTAACTGTGCTGATATACGACCACTCCGCCTATCACTCTATTTTATGTTTTGTACCTTGATGTTTCTGTTAAGAATGATTCCGGAGCAAATGTCAATATCTCTTGCTTCTTGACTCGAACTATACCTAATCAATTTAATAAACTATTTCTTACCACTGCCAGCGTAGTAATATTCGTACTGATGTGTCCAAAAACTTAAAAGTATTATCTATCTGTAACTGTTATGTCTGGTTAGATGGAAAAGAAGTTTGTTATTGCCTATGAAGTTAACAAACCGTGCACTTCGTTTTTGTGTCACCTCAGCTCTTCCGTTTGCAGGTTAGCTCATTTTTGCAGGTTAGGTTCATGTTTACAGCTTATACTCATATTTTACAGTTTCACTATTATTTTACAGTTTGTAGTCGGTTTACAGGTTAGGTTCTGATCGTTTACAGGTTAGGTGGATTGTGCACCCCCATATCTCATTTCGCACCTGTAGCTGATTTCGGTACCAGGTTCGTGTAGCTCTAAAACACCAAGTTAGAGGACAATTTGGTAGCAGATGTGGATTGTGACCGTGTGTGGCCGCTATAGTACATACGTGTAGCACTACAAATGCAGCAACAACACAGCTATTGGCATAGATTTGTAACCTCTTCCATCGATTGTTTTGGCCACGCACGACTGTGAGAAACAACCTTTTTGAAGACAGACAAAAAAACAAAATCAAGATAAACAAATAGTATCGGCGTAAAGTTTGATGAATGTTGAATACCCCATGAATAACATTCCACAACCATCCTCACTTTTGAGGAAAAACACTGGCAAGCGCTTATCAATGGCGGGGGCGACTAGATCATCATTACTTGGGAGCATTGGTGGGACAGGAAGCGGGAGTGTGACAAATAACAGACGCACATCAGGTATAGTGGATGGAAGCAGCTTTTCAATAGGGAACTCGGCGAAAAGAAGATCAATTCTATCAACACCAGCGTCGAACAGAAGGCGACAGAGCTCTCTTCTCCAGCCGCCACACCTGTCATCACAAGCGCTGCAAGGGCTAGGAAAAGGCGCGAGCAGCACAGTGGACCAGCGACCATTACGGGATAGAAACTACCAGGCGCTTATACAACAAGAGATCTACGACTTTTTGCTGGCGAACAAGTTTGAGCTCGAGATGAACCATCCGTTGACGTTCAAGACGTTGAGACAGCCTACGCAGAAGGACTTTGTATTGATATTTCAATTCTTGTACAATAAGATTGATCCCAACTACAAATTTACCAAGTCGATAGAAACAGAGGTGTTTACGTTGCTCAAGGTTTTGAGCTATCCCTATTTGGATGGCATTAATCGATCCCAAATCAGCGCCGTTGGGGGCCAGAACTGGCCCAATTTCCTTGGAATGCTTTACTGGCTTGTAAAACTAAATTTGTCTGTGCTTGCAGTCGACACAAACATCGATTTAGTAAGTCCTGATGATGAGTTTGACAAGATCTTCACCAAGTACATTTTCCAGTCGTACAAGGCGTATATAGATGAGAAAGATGACTACTCCGAATATTATAATGAGATGAAGGAAAAGTTCGATAAATTGAATGATAACATAAGCAACGATACGGTGCAAATTAGCAAAGAAAATGAGACGCTAGCTAAGGAGCTTGAAGAGTTGAATGAGCAGTTGAATGTCTTAGAAAACTCGGAGAAAAAATCTAAAGCTCTCGAAAACGATTTGGTGAAATTCAAGGCATATATTGAGACTATGGAAAGTCGCAAGTCGAAGTGGTCCGAGCTTTTGGATAAGATAAACGCCGAGATCCAGAATTGCCAATCTGAGCTTGACAACCTTGATTTCATGAAGAAAGAGCTTGAAGCCCAAATTAATAGCCAGGGTCTTACACCGCACGACATTGAAAACTTGAACAGCGAGAGAGATAAGTTGTCGAAATCGATTGACGTTATAGGCAATAGTCTTGAAGACCTCAAAGAAGTCTATCATAATAAGGAAATCACTCTACAGAAAAACTACCAAAGTCTCGAGAATTTCTTGAAGCAATACAACAACCTCATATACAAAATACAGCTAAAGAATCACAATCACAACTATAATTTCGAGATTAACCTTAATAACAATCCGATACTATCTGATAAAGATCACTATTTAAAACCTAATGAAATCATTAATAAGGACTTGAAAGAAGAAAAAATACAATTACTTAATTACAAGTCCATGATAAATGCCAATGTCCATAAGTATCAAGACGAGCACATCAAGTTACAAGAACAAATTGATCTAGTCTCTGAGGCAATTATGGAAAAAAGGGAAGAGGTCGATACACTAGAGGCCAAACTCACAGCTAATAAATCTACCTATGACGAGATTTATGAAACAATGGTGAACGATACTACTACTTACTCGATGCAAATCGAGAAGTTAGAGCGAGAATTGAGATCGATCAAAATCAACACAAACCAAGGCTTCATAGAAGTTGAAAACAAATTTCAAAATATTCAGATTGAGTACGATGAATTATTGTACGAAATCCACTCTAATCGGTCTATCTTACACGATAAGATTCAACGAATCATCGAGTCTACTATTGGCTTCAAGATCAGCATCCAGCTGAACTTGGAAGATTTAGAGGGATTAGCGTTTGAGGAGTTTGAAAAAGAAGACAAGAAACTAAACAATGGCTGATACCCTCCTTCCTATACTGTACCATAATATTGTATTATAGATTTGTAGATTATAAATATACAAGACTCCGCTGGATAGTGAGGTATAACTATTTACACTAGAACTCATTTCTCAACCACATTTGCACTCTCTTCTTTCTGTCGACACGAGATGAAAGCTTGGACTCGGGCCATGACTGTTTGAGATCCTCGAGTTCTTTTGATAGTTGTTTGTTTCTATCCGCATTTGACAATGTGATGACGTTGGCCGACTGCTTGGATATGCCGAATTTCCGAGCCAAGTTAGAAACAGTCCATTTGCTTGGGTCTTCATTTCTCAACTTGATCACTTCTTTAACTATTTCTGGTGTAATGGTGTATTCTCTCTCTCTTTTAATGCCGTAAATCAAAGGCATGTCTTCCAACTCCTCTTTGCTGTATGTCTTGTAGAAACGACCAAGTTTGTGTAGACGAGGGTCGTTAGATGGAATGAAGGCTTTAGGGGTGTTTCTAGCTTGAGGAAGCGATGCTGGTGGGTTGTGCACCAAGCCCTGAGTAGGTACTGGTTTGAGATTGAATGCGGACCTCTGGGCGTTATATTTGTTGACCGGTCTGGTCTCGTACGGAATGTTTTTCACCGAGTATTTGCGGACACTGCTTCTTATCATTGTTGCCTGTTATCGGTCGCCGGTGCTACTAGCTTGTGTTAACTTGTACTTGGCCTGGACTAAACAACCTGACCTGTGCTAAGTCAAGCTTTTCATTTTTTTCACCATGGAGCTCGTGCAAAGCCGCTGGTCGCACGACCGACCAACGGCTTTGTGTCACTTATAAAAATTAAGAAACACCCAAACACCCAAACACCCATTCTCAACGGCCAAACCAACACAAAGCAAACACGAAATACACATACATGCTGATTATTAGTGTCACGTGCAGGATCTCGTGACCTCTGATACTTCCTCGCCGCTGCGATCGGTCGCTCGTCTCTCACCAGTATTTCTTTTTTGTTTAAATTTGCGCCTGGTCTGGCCTTTCGTTCAAGGCGGCCAACTCCCTGGTTGCTTCGTCCCTGCACTACAGCCGCCATCCCCCACGTCGTCCGCCTTGTCGTGTATTGTTCTCACACACCCGCTGCGACACCTCCCCATATTTTTGGCGGTTGCAACGATTCAGGTTAAACCGTCTCTATTTACAGTAAGAATCCAGTAAAGATCCACACCTTGAACTAACCCATTTTCTGGTGCTGTGGTGTTTCCTTTTTTTTTTTATCCTGGAGTGTTATTATAATTTCGAACTCAGTCTATTTAGTCTTTTAGTATCGAGCCATATTCCTCTCTGTTCAATTGCCTACACAAGACTTTTCTTCGCCTATGAGCATCGAATCAATCAGCAGGCAAGCAATCAATTAGTCAAGCTGAGTAGGTTTCTTCATAGGGCAATCTGAGTTCCAAATTAAATACAGCAAGAGAGCAAAGTAGCAAAAAAAAAAAAAAAAAAAAAATTAAAATTAGTCGTTTAGTGTCTAGTCCTCAAATTCAGGTCAATGATAGGTACAATAGCATACCACTCTAATATTAACTCTTAGCGGCCTAACAGTTTAGAAAGGCGTAGAAAGTTCATACAGTCACAGTCTTATATAGGAAGCATGTTTATAAGTATATAAAGCAAGAGAATCCTCTTGACAAGTAGAACAATCATCTCTCAATAATAACATCGAAAAATCAAATAGTAAACCATGGTTAAGATTTCAAGTATTGCTACTTTGTTTGTCTTATCGACGGCGGCTACAGCTGCTGAGCAGCTGGCGGCCGTCGACAGTGACTCCGCTGAAAGCCAGAGCGCCGGTGGAGATGGCTTGGTCAACACTGGGTTGGGCGGCTCGAACTCCACCGCTAGCACTCGCGCTCCCCAGATTACAACATCGCCAGTGTCAGGCGGCTACGTGAATTCCACCAACGGCGGTAGCGGCGGCGTTGGTAGCGGCGGCTACAAAAACAGCACTAGTGCCGGTGGAGTGGGCAGTGGCGGTTACAAGAACAGCACTAGCGGTGGCGGAATCGGTAGCGGTGGCTACAAGAACAGCACCAGCGGCGGCGCTGGTGCTGGTGGCAAAGGCAACCACTCGACTGGCGCCGGTGGTTCCAGCGCTTCGGAGGGCTCGTCCTCTTCACAAACTAGCGGTTCTAGTGGCTCTAGTGGTTCCAGCGGCTCCGGCAGCTCTGGTGGCTCGAGTGGATCTGGTGGCTCCCTGTCTTCGTCCAAATCACCCTCAAAATCTAAGTCTTCTAGCGGGTCTAAGGGTGTGGGTGCTGCTTCTTTCGGTGACGCTAGCACCGGAATGTTCCTCGGAGTTGTTGCAGCCATCGCAGCTTCTCTTATCTAAGAAGGTTGCAAAGTCGCACAGTCGCAGAAGCTGATCAGCTAGCTAACAACAGGTCGAAAGCATGGCAGAAGCAGGTGACGCAGTAAGAATATGTGGAGCAGGCTAATAATGCCCAATTGGTCTTTAGATTCAAGAGGTTGAAGCTCGATGTTTTCGTGCGTGCTGCTTTTCTGCCCATCTTTTGATTCTGTTTTGATTATGCTAGGCTTTGGGCTCGCGAGAAGCTCCAAAGGCAAATCTGAATACCCCAGTTCTTCTTTTTTTTTGTTTTTTGTTCTTTTCATCGTTTGGTTTTCTTTTGAAGCTTAACATTTGCTGTGTTCGTTAGTGATTGTTTGTTAGGCAAGCAGACAAGGTCGCAACTTGAAATAAATTCAGATTCAAGGTTGCAATTTTACATACTAGATCTCCGAAGGTAAATTTCTTTGGATCAGTTGTTTACGTTAAATGCTAATAATATTGATGTGCTCTCTGCCACACAAGTCAACTGCGCAAAATTATTTAGATTAGAATTGTCTATGGTACTATATGATATGTAATATCTACACGTCAAGGAAACATAATTGTCAGTAATGTAATCTGGGCTCAGGCCTTGTTCAGTTTCATCTTCCATGCAGCTAGGCTCTTCTTCCATTAACGTCTCTTAAGTACTTGTCTCTCTCTAGCACGTAGTACTCTTTCTCTGTCATTCCTTTCGGTATTTTGGGAGGTACGTTGGGTTTGTTCTCGAAACCTATGTTCTCGTCATTAAACTTTGGCACTCGGTCAAAGACCGAGGGGGAGAATTTGGAGTCTTTTTCCCACTTTCCGTCGCCTAAGTAGCCGGTTTGTTTTGTCCTCAAGTCGACTGTAGTATCTGCGAGACCGTAATCAAGTCTCCTCCTGGGGTTTTGTTGCAAATGTTCATTGGGTGTTGGGGCATAATACTTGGGATCTATTTCATCAGGGTTGACTTCCTTCTCCTGGGTGAATCTTCCTGAATGTGTTAAAGACTTTATGGGTTGATCCAAGAGATAAACTTTGGTTGGCAAACTTTCAGCCTTCTCACCTTCTTCCTCAACACCAATAGTATCAGCAGAGAAGGGAACTGCGGTGGTCGACGATTTTTTTAACGACAAGTCTTCCAAAGAAGACTCTAGGCCGTATAAATCTTGAGGTGGCTTTCTAGACGGACTTTTTCTGGGTGACTGATTGTACCGATGCTTAGGAACAACTGGTTTCGTTTCGTCTGGGCTTTCATCGTCAAAAATCTCAGGCAGCATCTCCTGCCTGTGAAAAGAACTCCTGAAATCATTCCTCTGATTTGTCAGAGTAGGCTGACGATTATAAGGGCTTGCTTGTGTACTTGAGTGGAGCATGGTTTCGTACTCGCTTATAGGAGATCCTTGGGAATCAGGTTCCTCTCTTGCAACGTAGTCTGGTTGATCATCTTTACCTTGCCAAAGATGACTTATAGATTCTCTCGATTGAAACTTTGACTTGAGTTTTCCAAATTTGGACTTGAGTTTATTATCATTTGCATCCTTCGGCGCAGTGTTTGCTTCGTTTTCCGGGCTCGATCCTATTGATCCCACAGAGTTCCTGAGGAAGGACAACCTTTTTTGAGACTTTTTGGCATCGCTAGAAACAAAAACCTCGTCAGTTACGTTAGGTACGTGTGCTCTCGATGGATGTTGTGGGGGTGGTGGTAAACTTTTGTCATTAGAAGCAGAAAGATGCGTCTCCTCCAACACATCTGTCCTGTCGTATGCAAGTGGTGCTGTCACCTTAGGCGGCAAAATCGGTGCACTTGGATAAAATGTCATCTCCAAATAAATCATTCCTGCCCTTCTACCATTCAACGTTAAGTCATGCCATTTGTCGTAGATGTATTTGCTCCCGCGTAGGTTCTCCTGATTGGAAAAAACGACCGAACAATCTATCTCCGCCATGCCAATAGGCGTAGGATCACTTTTGGTCTCATCTAGAACGTCTAGCCTCATTATAGGCTTCCTACCCCGAGTTAGCTGAAAGCGAATCTCATGTGTCCACTCAGGTATTTGACCAGCTCTAAAATGAGATGGAGTTTTCTTGGCCGTCGTCCCCATTCGGAGCGTTACATATGGCGACTGCTTGTCCAACTTTCGTCTATTGGGTAAATGCTTAGCTCGACAAACTATGATGACTAGAGTTCCATCCGCTGACTCTGCACTGTATCCCCCATCTAGCAGGTCAAAAGATAAGTTAGGCTCTTCCATGCTTATTAATTCCCACTATAGTGTCTATGATAACGTGAGAGGGTGTAGTATCACCTTTATATGTTATACTGCTAAAATGGCTATACTGTTGTTTATATGATCAACACCTGACCTGTGTTTACTTGAAAACTTGACGACATTAAATTTGAAACGACATTTGTTTTACGACATTTATGTTACACTAAAATAACTGAGATGCCATTGAATTTTTCAGATCGATTTGATGGTTAGATATTTCATTGAATCGGACGTTGCTGAAAACGGCGTAGGATGTCATTTAAATCGAGAAACTCTGGGCGCTCACTTCTTCCGTTTGGTCTTGATTACAGTGATATCACTGGCGTTAATGGCTCCTCAGAGAACCCTCAATATGTCTTGCCTGTTAGTGGAAATCTCACTGAGACTGAAGTCCTCGCTGCAAGACTGTCGGTACAAATTTCAAAGTTGATGTTAGATGGCCCATTTTATACAGGGGATTCGACAAAGCTTAATGAAGGCAAAGTAAGTAATACAGAGCCAGACGGAATAGAGAGACACTCAGACAAATATCGTAAAGTTAAAAAGGTGGGTAAGACTATACACGAATACCCATACTGTTTGCAACTCTTCCCCGATGAATTATATCCAGTTATAGGTGTCTCACGAAGAACAGCACAAAAGTTATCCACTTTTGCTTCCAAAGTCCCCAAAGATGATTTGGCCAATTTGAAGTACAGCGACCTTTCAGACCAAAAAATAGACATAGTTGAAAAATTGAAAGATTTTGCTGAGGATTTAGATAATAGTGATGGTAAGAAGGATGAAGAGAATGAAGATGATGAAGAAGACTTGGACGAAGAATTTGAAGAAGACGAAGACGATGACTACAACGCTGAAAAGTACTTCGATGATGGAGACGATGATATGGGAGACGAGGGGGATGATGAGGCAGCATTTTAATGTACATTAGTTTTTGTATATTACACAATATAAAATTGTATCTTGAAGATCTATAAATTTATGTAAATCATAATGATTCAAGTACTGAAAGTAAAAGCGACTAATGCATTTCTTCCGCCGTCTATTTTCTTGAGCCAGCGGCCTAGCTTATGTTCCTTACTTGTTAATGCATAAATACAAATTTTGTTGTTCTCAACCTCGGCACTGTCTATCTTCACAACACATCCCTTGATATTAGGAAATTCCCCAATTAACTCGAATGACCTCAAGCCTTCTTCTGAAATCCTCCAAATCTTAATTGACCCATCGTAAGATCCTGTAATGAATATATCACTGTAAGGAATTGCATGTATAGCAGTGATCCAGTATGGTTGCCTATTAGGAACTTGAACGCTTGCCTTCTCTATTGAAGTCTCAGCACTCGCAGATGATGGAGCAAATTCAGGTTGTAATCCATGTGCTAATCTATGCGTACAAAGTGCTTTCTTTTTAGCCAATGACCAAAGAGCAACGTTTCCATTGTCAGATCCGGTAACGAAATGGGACTCGTCCACCATCGAAACAACGTCAATCGCCCCTTCCGCATGGAAAGGTAAACTACTATTTTCAGGCCCGTTTTTATTGTTCTTCTTTGGATTTCTCGATTTTCTCTCTGATGAATCACCTCCACGGAAAGTCAACCTAGATTCTTCAGCAATTTTCCAAAACAAAGCAGTCTTGTCCCTAGAGCCAACAGAAACACAAGTTTCTTTCGCTAAAGCTGATATATCGGTTATGTTATCCTGATGACCATAGAGAACTTCTAACTGTGTGAATTGTCTGATTGAGAAAGTTTTGACTCTCAAATCAGCGCATGCAGCGTAGAGTTGATCTGAACCACGACGGAAAACTATGGAGTTGATTGGTGACCTAGTCTCAAGAACTTTCAAGCATGATAAGTTTTCCGAAGACCATATGATCAAACGTGAGTCATTACCTCCTGTAACGACGTACTTTCCATCAGGCGAAGCAGCAACACAGTTTATGGAGTCGAAATGGTGGTTGAACTTTGGGTTGTTGTTCAACTTGATGTAGCTCGCCCCTCCTTTTGTATGCTTCACTCTTTGTGCTTTCTTTTTGTCATTACTAATGTTCCACTTGATGAGTTCCATATCCTTCGACACGGTGTAAAGAAAGGGGTATCTAACTGACAAGGAAGTCAAGTTTTTCGACCCAATTCTGGTGACAACCAGCTTAACTTCATCCATTTGGCTCGCCACTTTCAGGCCGATGAACTTGTAAACATAACCTTTACCCTCCGCACTATCTATTTGCAAACGCCTAGCAACTATATCATCGTCCAAGTCTTTTGCGTCAAAATCATTGAATTCTCCTCCCAATTCACCTGAGCTCTGTAAATTGTCCAAATATTGCTTGGCTAGTCTTCTTCTTTTGTCCGTAGCACTTTCTTCCAAAAATTCCTCTTCTGACTCTAGTTCGCCTTCTTCCGCATCCACAAACTCGTCCGTGGAACCAGTTGAGCCTTTGCCGTTTTCGTCTGATTCACTTCCACTCGTTATCTCTTCGTCATCTCTCGCTGTCTGTGTCTTTGTCTTTGTTTTATTGAGTCTGGACTGCTTATCCTTAGATGCTCCCCTAGAACTACGCTTCCTCTTTCTCGAAGGGTCAGACAACAATGGATCTCCTGCCATTCTTACCTTTCTTGCCTTGATTATATTCTTGATGACTTTCACCTATAGTTTAAGAAATCTAAATTTTTCAGCTCTTCGCTACTTCATGTTAGGTCACGTGAATATTGCTAGAATCGACTTGTTTATCTATGAGACTACGGATGATATACATGTACATAGACGGATCTTTCGAGTCATTGGATATATACAGCTGCTCTGTTAGGGGATCTTGTGGGAGGTCCCGTGTGATTTCAAGCTTCTCTTGATTTTCGATGAAAGAGAAGTTATGTTGACAGTAAGCTTCGCTCCATGTAGCATTAAGTGACAGAAGAAAAGGTAGTATCACTGTGGCTTGGGGAGCTAGTCTTCTAAGAGTTCTTCGATATCGTGGTCCTCGGCTGCATCGTATGCCGTTTGGTGTCTCGATCTTAATTCCTGTGCAGCTTCTTCCAACTTAGTTTCCAGAAGTTTGACGTTTTTTCTTGTTTTCTTTCCCCAGCCGAACGACTTGGCCTGTTCTTCTAATTTCTTTTGCTCTTCAAGCTTTGCTTCCTTCTCCTTTTCCGGCCTTTCCCGCTTCTCTTTTTCGTCTAATGCTATTTGCCTCTTGATCTGCTTGTTTTTGGCCCAATTTGCATAATAATTACGGGCGAGGACGTAGAAACCAACAATAATCAACAAACGAAGATACTTGATCAAAGCCTCCTTCTCGACATAATCATAGATCCATTCAAACATCTTTACTTTTGGCCGTAAATAGCGTAAGCATAAAAGTAACTTTACCTTCTTAGTGTGTACTTCCATCGCAGAATTACAAATGAGGCACGACTTTCGGACTTTTACTATGATTTTTACTAGACATGGTGAAGCAGCTCCAGAGGTCATAGTCATGGGTAGAGTCTACCAGGCAGCATAAGAGATTGTATTTATTCACCAAGGCTCTTTTCCAAAAGAAAAAAAGGCGCTTATAAGTATTTTACTGTAAACAAAAGCATTTGTCGACAATGATCCAACCTCACCACACGGTGAAAGAAGCTATATCTCGTCATCATCGCTAGCAAATGGGTCCAATTCCGGAAAGTCTCCCACTTCCACTTTGATTGGTTTTACAAAAATTCCATGTCCTCTTCTGCATTCAAAGAGAACCCGGCCATCAATTCGACCATCATTCTTTCCCACAGGTTCGTCAAATTCAACTCCAACCCATATATCTTTTCCCTCGTCCAACTCCTTTATTTCGCCAACGAACTTCACTGTGCCTCTTCTCTCTCCCTGGATGTTGATAATTCGACACCTACTTCCAATCTTGAGATTTTCCAGTACTCTCTTGTTCTCCTCGGCGAGTTTCTCTTGCTCGAGTATGTAGTCAGGATTAAATCTTCCTAGCTTGTTTTTCTTTTTCCAGCTCAACACCGTGTTTTCTCTCTTGGCGTAGTCTTCCGCAGAGAGCTTGAACTCCTGAAAGTTTTCTTCTTCACTGTTCAAGTCTTTTAACTGGGAGTCATCGTTGTCATCCATAATGTGTATTCTGCTGAAAGGGACTATGTTAAATTCTGATACTCTCTTTGTTGCATCCTTTTCCTTCAGGTAGTCCTTGCTGTCAGATAACACTTGGTACTGATTTGAATTCGATGTTGGGTAGTATTGAATTGTTTGGTGCTGGGGTGCAATTCCTGTTATTAGTTCAAGTTTCGTCTTTAAATAATGCAAATCCCATTGCGGCGAGATCCTTCTTTCAGATGAAGTCAAGTCTGAAGTAACATAGACATTAATATCGCTCATGATTACTAGTTTTAAGTGATGAACCTAAACAAAACGTCTATGATTTAAATCGCACCAAATGTTTGCAACTGAACACTTTCCACCGAAGAACATTTTATATCATTTCAAGCCACCAACAAGCCATGAAGCAGAAGGAGTTGCCTTTCGGAACGTAAGGAAAGGAATATTTACCATACAAGTGAAGCTGAGCTTAAAAAACCCAACCTTAGGGATTGCAAAAGACACCTCTGACTCGTTTTGATATAGGAGACTAATCCTTCAATAATTCATAAGGTTGAGAAAGCGACAATCACCAGCTTTTCTGGCTTCCTAGAAAAGCACCGTCTAAATCAATGAAGAAGTATCGTCTGAAAGCATCAATTGGCAAGACAAGTGCCAGTACCATCCAATTACCATGCGGTAGCAGTTACAGGTTTCATAAAAACATGGATTTTTCACGAAAATTAGTGGAATAAAAGGATCCTCAGCTCCCTTTATGTGATTCCTCCTTTATGGTGCTTACGAGCAAATTACAGTTCATTCTCTTGCCGTTTTCTTCCTTTATTGACGTTGAAAGTTGGTAGCATCTCTTTTTATGTCACGTGAGACGCTAGCGTTAGCTGTGTTTGAAAATTCAGTATCCATCCAAGTAACAAGAGACATCATAAACCCAAAATGGAACGTGTACGTATAGATCATTCTAAATAGTGATATGCAGAGATTGTTCAATTCTAACTATGAAAGAGGACATCAAGTGGAAATATAAATGGGAACCCTCACCATGGGCATAACCATAATCATAACCAGAATCAAGGTGGTGGAAGAAGAAAGCAAAACGCTCCTTCAAAACCTGATGGACCAAAAAGAGAAGCTATTTTGGACTTAAACAAGTACAAGGACCAGGGAATTAGAGTGAAGTTCATTGGAGGAAGGCAAATCATAGGAGTGTTGAAAGGTTTCGATCAATTAATGAACCTCGTCTTGGAAGACGTGGAAGAAACACTCAGAGGTATGTATTTTTATTCTTGCATTTGACTCCAATGCTGTTGCAGTCGAAAGTGCTCGAATTCTTGTTTGATGTGGACGATTTTTACTGACCTTTTATTAGACGTTGATGACGAGAACGTTTTAACCAACGAAAAGAGAAAGTTAGGTTTGGTTGTTGTCAGGGGACCTTCATTGTTGACCATCTCCCCATTGGACGGCAGTGAGGAAATAGATAATCCTTTCGTTCAGCAGACTGATTAAGTGTATAATATAAGATTTGTATTTACTTTAATGAAAGTATACGACAGTGAGATGTTGGTGCCTAAATCAAGACTACACTTGAATATGTAGACAATCGACGTAAAAGTGTACCAAATTGCTAGCACAGTGACAAACTTGTCCTCGGGCACTTGTTGAAAACGGCCGTATAGTTGCTCCACTTCATAATTTGTATCAGCCTTAGTATGGAGATTTTGTTTATGTAGGACAAAGATTTTCAAGATGCCTTAAGATAAGACCATTAAATTTTTTTAAAATTCTCCTACAAGTAAGAAATAAAATGTCCCAACCGAAGACTGTTCAAGATAACGTCATCTTGTTACCCCAAACCAACCAATTAATCGGGTTGTACTCTATCATCCGTGATCAATCGACAAAGAGAGGAGATTTTGTGTTCTACTCGGACAGAATTATCAGGTTATTGGTTGAGGAGGGTTTGAATCAGTTACCAGTTGAAGAAGCCACTATTAAGTGTTACGGTGATCATGAATACAAAGGAGCTAAGTTTTTGGGTAAAATCTGTGGTGTTAGTATTGTGAGAGCTGGTGAATCCATGGAGCAAGGTCTCCGAGACTGTTGCAGGTCCGTGAGAATTGGAAAGATCTTGATCCAAAGAGACGAAGAGACAGCGTTGCCCAAGCTATTCTATGAAAAGTTGCCAGAAGACATAAGCGAGAGATACGTCTTTTTGTTGGATCCAATGTTAGCCACTGGAGGTAGTGCCATGATGGCGGTTGAAGTTCTTTTGAGTAGAGGTGTCAGGATGGACAGAATCTTCTTCTTGAACATCTTGGCTACTCCAGAAGGTATTGAGGCATTCCATAAAAACTATCCTGAAGTCAAGATCATTACTGGTGGCATCGATGAAAAGTTGGATGAGCACAAGTACATCGTTCCTGGATTGGGTGATTTTGGTGATAGATACTACTGTGTTTGATAAAATGTTAACGCATGAAATGAGTCTATACGTGTGTGCTAGATTTAAGTACGTGAAATAAAGAATTAATGAACTTCTTTTAAGGTGAAGAAGTGTTGTATTATTGACCAAGTTTCGATCACATACGTAAATAAGTGGCATTACTTGCTAGTTTAAGGAATCAAGTATTTTTTCGAGTACCATTTAGATTTCTCGTTATATGGAAATTAATGTGACATGCTAGTTGATGTTTTATTCAAGGAAAGCATGCAAACGCCTTGCGGTTAATGTATCGTACGAAAAAGTACTGCAAAACTTAGTCTTGTTGAATATACCTTTTTTGAACTCCAAATTTATAGGTTCAGATCACATAAATTTCTGGTGCACTATCTGGGGGTCTTCTTGATACTCCTGGGAGGTTACCCACATCTTCTTGAAGGTAGATAAGCCAGCGAGTATTGATCCGCCTATCCAAGTGGTATATTTCCTCTCTGAAGGGGCATGAATCTTTATCTTGGTTTTCGCTTCTCGTGTATTCCCTTTATGTTCTCCCCAGTAACCATGATTACCAGCTTGCACATATTGTTGTTTCTTCAACTCCGAGAGAAGTCTGTCTCCAAAATTCCTCAATAACGTGTTCCCGCCAGAAAGTATCAAATTTTGGTATAGTATTGGCCTCAAGTCTAAATCTGTCTTAGCTATGGCAAGGGAAACTAGTTCGTGGAGTCCTGGTGATTCGTCTCCGATCAACTGTGGGTTGAATAGGATTTCTGTAGACCTAAATCTTTCCACGCCCACCAGGATAGTATGACCATCAGGCAACTTGTACGAGGAGATCAAATTCGACTCATCTCGCTTTTGTATCTTGTTGGTTAGAAGGTAGTTAAATGCTGACGTTGAATAGAGTTTCTCATCCGCTACTGGATCTTTGGAGACAAAGCAGCATCGCTCCTTTATTGTGCGTACAATCTCAAACTCAGAACTACTCAGAAATGTGAATCCTGTCATCTTTCTGATATTAAAGACTAAGTTTTCGGTGATATCTTTACCAGCAATATCCATTCTTTTTATTGACGAGGGCAATGCAAAGCCTTCGTAGACAGGCACTACGTGGCTGACACCGTCACCGCTATCCACAACTACCCCCGTAGTCCTCCCAGATGCATACAATGCTAATACCGCTTGAATAGACACGTACAAGCTCGGAACGTTGAACTGTTCAAAGAAAACCTGACACATCTTGTCTCTGTTTGACCTAGGATTCAAAGGTGCCTCAGTAATGAGCAACGGATGTTCTTCAGCATTAGCCTTCAAGTCCTGCGAGTAGGTGTGGAACCACAACCGCTCCATGTCGCTCCAGTCGTTCACAATTCCGTGTTCTATAGGATATGTCAACTTTAGTATGCCTCGATATTCCTGGGCCATGTTGCCTATATACGTCTCATCCACCATTGTACTTCCCGGGTCATCACTACGGGCTACTAGCGACCCTGCCATGATTTTCTGGTACTTTGGGCGCCCTACAAGCGCCGATGAATACGCTTTGGGCTTCATCTCTCCTGCAAAACCAGCCTTGAGATTACCTGATCCATTATCTATAACAACCGGCTGATTAAAAATTGTGTCTGCCTCCATGGTTTCCGCCTAAAGGTAAATACTCGTCAAGATGATCGTCTGCAGTAAGCTTCTCGGCTACCTCCTTTCACTCGTTGGTCTATTTGCTATAACCCGATCTGAACCTTCTTTGTTTAAAGTATCAAGAATGTTGATAGATCTGCGCGTTAAATTTGTTTATATTCATATTTGGCCAACTCCAACTCGAACTGGGACGAAGATGCTGGCATTGAACAAACTTACAGGGAATCAAAAGAACCAGATCAGGAATGCATTCACATTGATCGATGGTGAAGGGCGGGACTCGAAGATTACAAAACAAGATTTGATAAATCTATACAAAACATTAAACGAAAAAGTTCCAACCGACAAACAGCTTGATGAGATGCTTACCATGGAAGGAGACGGAAACAACAAGGACAAAAGCATCAACTTCACGCAGTTTCTGCATATCATGGCCAATGAGCTTAATAAAATGGAAGACAAGTCAACATTGTGCAAAGCACTAGAGATATTTTCCATGGAAGGTGAGGAAGAGATGTTGGTTGACGTACAAAGACTCAAAGAAGCATGCTGCTCGGTGCAGTTGGGGGACATAGGGTCTGGTGATCACAGGCTTTCCAGAAAAACATTTGACTCTTTGATCGAAGGGTTCGTGAAAGAGCAAATGGACGGGAAGAAAGTTTTCCAGGCCAGCAAATGGCTTGAAGCCTACATTGATTAAGTATATACGAGTTAGGTCTTTTCATACTCTTGCAATAATGTACATTAATTTTATTTCAAACACAAGTATGCAAAACAGTCTATCTGGTCTGAACGGTACCACCATGCAGCTCAACTATCAATGATGAGTTCATCGCATCCCCAATCCTCAAAGGATCCGTCAGGCAAGTACCTTCTGATGACAAGTGGTATTTTCCTCTGCGCCAACTCTTTCATGGCGATCTGTAACGGGTCTGTCTCTCCCTCTATGTCTACCAAAACCGGAGCATTGAGAGAAATTTGTAACGCTCTCGTTCCCAAAACCCTAGCACGCTCATACTTGGTCATATATGGTGTAGTAGTTCTTTCTTCTTTAGGTATAGCCAACTCCTTTGCGCTCTTGGCTCTGGGCTGTGTATCTTCGGGCCCCATGCCACCGTTTATGATTGTTCTCCCATCTTCCGTTTTCATTTCAACATCTCCATTGTGGACACCATCTTGTTCTGGTTCTTGAAATTCTTCATCAGAAAAGTGGTCTGGTTGATCAAAATCGTCAAAATTTTCTGGCGCTTCGTTGTAAGCACTTTCTTCAACGTCTGACATCCTATTCTACTTTAATTACCTACTTGCACCGATGTATTATCAGAGTTTTGCTGTGAGCAGTTCATTAACTTTGGTTTTTTTTTTTTTTGGATTTTTTTATTCTGTGAGGTTTCGATTCCATCATCAAAACTAACACCTTGCACGACGCTACCAACTACGACTAAACGATTGCAACGATACAAGAGGTCGTTGAGGCTGAGAGGCTTAGATCTACACTTACAAGTCAAGCAGCATGTAAAGAACAATTATATTTTATGATAAAGAAATACCACACAAGAACAATATAAATAGATTGGCTTCTCTATATGAAACTAAGATGTCGAGGTCTGAATACCAGTTTCCCAGTTTCAATTATCATGTACATGTTCTTGGAGATTCTAAATTATGCAAATCAACTAACAAGAATTTTCTTCCAAGAATATCCAGAGACTGACTATAATTCAAATTATAATTCGTTTGCGTAAGGTAAAGCATCAACATCACCAATAGCAACGTAGTTGAATTCGTTGAACTTGACTGGAGAAGCAGTAGCCTTGACTTCCAATGGGTGGACAAAGGAGTCTTGCAAGGCCAAAGCCACTTCAGTGGACTTAGCGGCCTTAGACAAGTCACCTTCAGAGACGGACTCGGCGATGGACTTGGCCTTCTTGATACCAGAGCTGACAGCGGAGGCATCGGCACCAGAAACGGTGATGGTGAACAAACCGGCGTCCTTGTATTTTATCAACTTGGAGGAGGCACCTGGGATGGATCTCAAAGGTGCAGAGGCGGTTGGGAAGTAAGCAGAACCGAGGGCAGTTGAGAGAACTTCAAACTTGCCAAAATCTGCTGGTTTCACTGGGACACCGACGATGGCGACGGACTCACCGGCGGCTCTGATTCTGGCTTCCTTGCCTTGGAAGAATTCAACTGGAACGTTGAGAGCGGAGCCAGAAGACAAGGAGGAGAATGCTGAGTCGTTGATGAATTGCTTCAAGTCGTTTTCCACCACACCGGAAGCAAAGACAGAAATGTTTGAGGCGTTGTAGGCTTCCGATGCAAATTGTCTGATCTCATCAACGCTGATTTTGTTGGTACCATCGTAGTATAATGGCTTACCCAAGCCCTTTCTGAAAGAGATCTCGTGCAATGACTCCAAAGCAGCAAAAGCGTTAGAAGCAAAAGCACGGTCATGTTCAGCCTTGGCAGCTGGCAAAACAACTTCTGGGAGCTCGTGTGGTCTGAATGAGGTCTTGGTCAAAACATTGCCCAATGCTTCAACGTAGTATGGCAAGTCCTCTCTCAAAAACTGAGTGTTCAAAACAATAGAGTCTCTGGTGACCTCAGACGAAACAACACCTCCCAACAATTCGCTTTCTCTGGTGAACCTCAAAGCCGACTTGGGTTCGGTGTTCAAGAAGTTGTACTTAGATAACAAGTGGGCTACACCTGATTTACCTGCTTTTGAACCAGCATTGTTGACAACAACGGTCAATGAAGATAATCTTCCTGGAGCATCTCTAGCCTTGATCTTTAACCCTTGGGCTGCAGTGCTGTATGAACGAGCTGACACACGAGATAACATTTTATACAATTCCAACTAAGTCTGTAGTTCTTTCTCTGTATTAATGATGAGTTAGTAAATTCTCGTTCAAATGAAAAACTCTTGTTAGTTGATTGGTAGAATTTTGTGTCACGTGATGGCTCCATAAATATTTCAACCTTCTTGACCCTACAAGAACTAAAAAGACGTTAAGTAAGGAACAAAAACACCGTGTACTATATCATTACGGTCAGGTAGCATGTATACAACTCTATATCTGAGTCAATCTCAAATTTTGGATTTTGTCTGGCTTAACTTTGTGGGTCAAAATGTAATCGTAGGTGAGTTGGCCCCAGATCACATCAGTAAGGACTAAACCATGCACCACGCCCCATATCAAGCCGATACTGTAGAAGAAGTTTGAGTTTCCATTTCCCAAAACGATCCAGCAATAGTAGAAAATGGGAGACAACACCAAGCAAATGAGCATAGTAAAACCAGCGATAGGAATGTATCTGCAGTGAGGAATGACACTGTCTCTGAAAATGGGGAGCAACGACAAGCCAAAAGCGAGGTCGCCCACAGAAGGGTATGCTTTCGTGAAGGATAACCAAAGGTACGAGGCAACCACGGCGAGGAAGGAGTCGCCTATCAAGGTGCCGTCGGCGGACTCGTACTCAAAGAGCCTCAAGGTCAACGGAAGGATGAATATCGAAGAGTAAATGTTGAACACGCCGAGGTAGAATGGGGTGAAAAATTCAAACATCTCGGTGAAAATATACCACCACAATCCCATGTTGGGTGTGATTTTTTGGAACATGATAGAGACCCCATAGCACGACTCCAAGAATTGCCAGGAGGCAGTCATCACAAACGAAGACATGATGAGGAGCGCAGTAGAGACGATGAAGATGCAGACCCCGTGAAAATAGACGGTTTTCCAATCGCCGCTGATGCTGTGGGCCAACCCAAGGATAGGGATAATCAAAAACGTTGGGCTCAACGACAAGTAGCTCGCAACAGACAATGCTATCATGGACCGGGCCAAGTTCTTCTTGAGCACGAGCTGGTTCAATGACTCTGTAATCGCCAAGAGCGAAAACACCAAGGTTGAATGCGATAAGTTAGTCAAAATGATCAAAGGATTGAATAGATAAAAGCTAGCGATCAAGTCGTCGCTGAAACCGGTTACACGCTTCCCGGTTCGACGACTCTTATGGTCATTGTACCACTTGTTCAACCCAATTAGTCTTGTTGCAATTAACAAATCTGCCACCGTGTATACCAAGTTGAACACCACCGAGCTCAAATACTCGGGCAAATATTCGTTTACGATATTCAAAATCACCACTAGCAATGGTGGATGGTGATTTATACCTCCATCGTACGGATTGATATTATTTTGTAAATAATAAAATGCTTCGTGTAATGCTTTGAACGATGTCAATGGAGTAACAAGTTCCACCGATGATGTCAAATTGAGTGGTATCAGGGGTATAATCGTAGGGAGTATGAATCTGATGGTAGCACCGACTAGAAGCACGGTCGCAAGCTTTCCCATGATTGAATATAGCTTTAAAGAATCAAAGTGAAAAATGTTATTTAAATTTAAAGTAAACTAGTCTTGAATTCTGGAAAACATCACAAAAACTCGAACAATTTCTAAATTACTTCTTTTTTGATAATTTAGTCAACTAGATCAACTTGCTGATAGATCTACATAAGCATGTCATCTGTAAGTATTGCTTGTGGTATAGTTTGTCAGTGGTTTCAGTCAAACTGGTAAAAAAGTATATACATACTAACTGTTTTCTTAGTTTCAACCTATAAATCCAAAACCGTTCTTAAAGACCTTGGTAAATAAGCCAGTGATAGTGAGGCTCAAGTGGAATAAGACAGAATACAAGGGAACATTGTTATCCATTGACAATTATATGAATTTACAGCTCGATAAGACCTATGAAGTGATATATGAAGACGGCGAGAAGAAGGAAGAGTTAATCGGTGAAATTTTTATCAGATGTAATAATGTGCTTTTTATAAGAGAAGATAAAAGTGTCACAGCTGATCCGTCGGAGTCTGAGTCAAAGACAGCAGAAACGAACTGATTCATTATGAAGCTACTCAAAACTGGAAATAATACTGTGTTTATGCATTTTCGACATTGGAAGACCTATTTTCGAAACTTCAGCTCAGATTTTAAGAAACATTACTGAAAGGCATTATCATCAGATACGAGGTACTCGAAAACTGCCTATAATCGCCTGTCATTGGAGAGCCAAACTTGAATCATTATTTCAATTAGTTCACATCAATAGCTAGTAGTAAAAGTGTTTTGAAAACCAAAAAAACATGGTTCAATAGAATCAAGGACAAAACCTGGGCCTCCTAAGAGATCGTACAACTTACATAGAAGTCATTTGATATACAAAGTGATAGGATACGTTTAAAAAAATCATTTTTTTCATGTAGAAGCCGGAATCTCGATATCTCAGAATCTCGAAATTTGAATAATTAATTTAGTCAATTAATATTTGTGATATCGAATCTTACAGAAACAATGAGTGGACCTCAGGTTGCTCCGTATGGGGGTTTGTTAACGAAGACATTGGAAGATGAGAAGTCTCGAGAGTCCGAGTTAAAAACGCAGTCAGTTGAAGTTGTTCACGAAGGTAACATCGAGCATACTCGTCCAGAAGCGTTACTTTTAGGTGGAGTTGACAGTCTATCATCCGAAGATATAAAGGCGTTCGTTGACTATTATTTGAACTATGTAACGCATGAAAAGCAGGAAGAGGTCAACGGCGATATAATAACGAAAAAGGAGTATGAGGCATTACCGTTGGATGAACAAACAAGTTTTAGAATTCAGTGGGTTCATGATGGGGCAGTCAATGTGGTATTTAAGACAATGGAAGACGCACACCGTGCATACTTTAGGTTAGTTGACACTGGTTTAGAAACATTCGAGACGTTTAAGGCACTCACTGAAGAAAGCAAATTGGAAGAGTTATTAAAGGACAGGCAAACTAAATCATACAATCCAGTGATTGAGTTCCGCAAACAGCAAGACTTATCGAATAGGTTGGGCTTGATCTCTGAGAAGTCTGAAGCTCAAGATGTCAAAGAGCCTAACGTCATGGATGAAGATGAATCGTCTGTTGTTTTAAACCTTAGACAATCTTTCCAATCTGATCGTAAATTGAAAAATGCAAGCGCATATTCCCGGTACTATCTCTTACATGGTGAGCCAGAGCGGAAACCATATCGTAAGAGCTATGGCGGACGTGGTCGCCGTGAAAAACATCATCATAGACGTGAAGAGTCTGAGGACCTCTTTGCGCACAAATTAAAGAGAAGAGACAATGAGGAAGAAGATGATCTTTTTGCTGACAAACTTAGGAGTAGAGTTAGAGGCTCTTCTGACAGAGCAAGAGAGAGAAGCAGGTCGCGGTCACCAATGAGGTTAGATGGCTAAGTTTACGTTCCAACAAGTCCTACTAGGAAACCTGATATAGGTTCCAATTGTATAATTAATAAACAAAATTCTAGTTACCTTCTTGACCAAAATCATCAGTGAATTTGATATGGTTCTCTATATCTGATTTATTAACCGTCGGCCTGTTACTTTTGATTGCTTTTATAAAATCTTTGATAGTCAAATCAGGTTCTTGTAATTCATCTGTACCTAAATCTTGCCAACTCATTTCTTTTGCACCCAGATCTCCTGGAGAGCACGGCGTGAACTTGGTCGCTCCATCCTCTGTTTCAACTGGTTTGAAGTGCGTCGCTTGCTGAATTTTCCTTATTGGCTGCATTAAAGCATCTCTCACTACAACGGCTATATCATGCCCAGAGTATCCCTCTGTCATTTCTGCCAATATTTTAAAATCGCCACCAGAGCACTCGCATGCAACATTTCCAATGTTAATCTCAAACATTCTCTTTCTTGCTTCGGTATCAGGCAATGCTATGTATATTCTTTTTTCGAATCTTCTTCTAATAGCTGCATCAAGCTGCCATGGAATATTAGTAGCACCGAGAACTAAAACACCGGTGGAATCATTTCCAACACCGTTCATTTGGATCAAGAGTTCTGTCTTTATTCTTCTCAGTGCCTCGCTCTCTCCTTCGCCTCTAGGTCCACATAAAGCGTCTACCTCATCAATAAATATGATCGACGGCTTATTTTCTCGTGCCATAGTGAACAACTGCTTGACTAATCTCTCCGATTCTCCCATCCACTTTGATATTAAATCCGAAGATGAGACCGAAAAAAAGGTCGAGTTGGCCTCTGTGGCCACGGCTTTCGCAAGATATGACTTACCAGTACCAGGGGGGCCATAAAGTAAAATTCCAGAAGTAGGTTTCCGGTTGCCTGTGAAGAGCTGAGGGAACTTCACTGGCAAAATAACTGCTTCTTTGAGCGCTTCCTTGGCGCTCTCCAATCCAGCAATGTCGCTCCACTTGACATTGGGCTTCTCTGACAATATTGCCCCCGCCAAAGCGCCTCTCAATTTTTTTGTATCAGCATCGTCGTCCTCTGAGTCACCAGCCTTTTTGGCCCTTGTAGATCCATTTGTCGCTGATCCTTCTGCAAAATTGTTTTTGCTTTGTTTTTCTAAATGATCCTTGAGTTGCTCGGCTCTAGTCAAGTATTCCGTGAATTTAGATTTGATGAGTTCTTTGGATTTTTGATTCTTCTCATACTTCAAGGCAAGCATCAAATAATCTAGCCCATTATAGTAGAGTTTATAAGCTTCTTCATACCTTGTTGCAGTATCCGCATCTATCGCTTTCTGCACTAAATCAATTCCCTTTGAAAGAAAATCAGAAGATCCAGACATACTGTTGATTGAATTGTCCGAGCCAGAAAGATCCTAATTACTGATTGTAGAAGGCTAACTCCAATTGCAAGTACTTCTCCTAGCTAAATCCAAGATAGTGTGCGAAGTGTGTATAAAGGATGCCCGTGTAATTTTGGCAGACAAATTACACAAAAAGATGTACGGTCTTCCAAATGCTTACTTTGTCCACGTAAGTATTGAGACAAGAAAAGTCTCTTGAAAGGCACTTGTTACCTTGAGGCCTTTACAAGCTTGGGAACTAATCTGTCAACCCTGAGTTGTAGGTTTTTTTTTTTTGTGTGTAAAAAGCGGTAATGAATAAAGTTCACTGTTGATTTGCCGTAGTATCATCCAAAAAGCCCTATTACGCTGGATAATATACACTGTTCTGCTACATGTCATTAGAAGTTGTATATATGGATTGATGTTGCAATAAGGGTTCACAAGTTTTTCGATGTGTCTAACTTTGTTTTCCTTTTCTCTTTGGAGTATTTCAAAAGACTAGTATTGGCATCATTGAAAATTAAGCTCTCTGCAATTAGCGAAAAACGTCACTACAAGTCAACTTAAGGCTTGCTGATGATGTGAGTCTACTGGTCTCTGCATCGCTACCTGGCTGGAGTTTGAAAGGAGTTAAGGAACTGCTATTATGTTCAAAGTTAGTTTTACTTTATTTGCACCCAAATAAGCAAAAAAGAGATTTTTTAGTGATTTTCACAAAATAGTGCTTGACGATAGATTTTGTACCAACTTTAAACCATAGCATACGACGGGAGGCCTTATGTGATCTTGTAACGTATAAAAAGTGGATAGTAGTATTTTTAGGGGCTGCTGGAGTTATAATATAGTGAGAAACATGAACATCAGGCTAATGCTGCTTACTGTCCAGCACTAGCACTTTACTTCCAACGTAGTTACAAGTCTAGGCAACCAGAGAAACTCACTAAATGTAGCAATTAGAATACACAGGTTAAGTTTACAGGAATTTATACATTAACAAGGTAGATAATGACTTGAGAGATATGAAAATATAAAAATACACAAGACCAAAAGCCACCTTAACGGTTGGACTTGGCAACTCTTTCCAATTCATCCTTCTTCTTGATAGCGTAAGAAGTGGAGGATCCCTTAGCAGCGTTGATCAATTCTTCAGCCAAACATTCAGCGATAGTCTTAACGTTTCTGAAAGAAGCTTCTCTGGCACCGGTGGTCAACAAAGCAATAGCTTGGTTAACTCTTCTCAATGGAGAGACATCGACGGCTTGTCTTCTAACAGTACCGGAAGAACCGATTCTTGTGGAGTCTTCTCTGGCACCAGAGTTGACAATGGCGTCAACGACAACTTGGATTGGGTTTTGTTCGGTCAAAACGTTGATGATTTCCAAAGCGTGTTGAACGATTCTGACAGCCTTCAACTTCTTACCGTTGTTTCTACCGTTCATCATCAATGAGTTGGTCAATCTTTCAACGATTGGACATTGGGCCTTTCTGAATCTCTTAGAGGCGTACTTACCAGCAGTGTGGGAAACAAAGACTGGTTGTCTGACTTGAATGTAGTCAACTAAGGAAACGTCCTTGACTTCGATGTCTTCGAAAGACCATTTGTTGAACAACTTGACTTCCTGTTGAGCAGCTTGGACATCTGCTGGAATAGGAGTAGCCAATTCAACTAACTTTAATTCTTCTTGGACAACTGGTTGTTCTTCGACTTCAGCCATTTTCTCTAGTTCTTGAGTATTAGGTCTAGTGTTCGTAGGTATAGAAAACCAATCTGTTTGAACAAAGTGAATATTTCACTATTTTTCCTCACACCAGGACTCGCTTCATTGAAAAATTTTTGAGCCCCTTACCCGCTCTTCAACCGTTCTGGTATTTGCACAACAGTCACTTATGTAGTGAACATACGAGCACACCTTCCTAATTAGGACCAACAAACTAGGGCTCCAGCCCCAAGTACACCACCACCAGGTGTATAGCTGGCCACTGGTGGCCATAGCGATGATGCCTACTAGCTGATATTGTTGCCAGCGTACGTAACAACATGGGGCCGGAGGCTTGCCAGGAAAAAGCGCAGTTCAAGACCGATTTACTTGGTTTTTTACAATAGTGTTTGTGCTCTCTACAACCTAGATGGCCTGAATCCCAGCGACGGAGGCCTACGAAGTGCTCTGCGCCTGTACCTATGGCTTGCACGAGAGCTCTAACATGCTGTCAGTAGGGAAAGATGGGTTTTCGATCCCATGTTCCAAAACTAGTCCAACCTGGCACTCTACAGTAATAATAGCTGGCGATGATCTTGATGGATCACTTTATCGACACTTTTACTACATCCTCCCGTTTAGGAAACGTAATATATATCACGGCTTACGCGTAAATATAATCACCGGAAATAAAAAAAAAAAAGTTTATTCCACCAGGGGTCCTGTGACGGAGATTAGAATGCCTGTACCGGCGAGATTGTAGATGCTTCCCCAGTATGACTAAGACCTAATCAAGTTAAATAAGACTAGTGAAAAATCCAGAGAGTGGGATATTCAGCAAACTGACACTAGTTTTTGAACCACAGGGCAGAAGCAACAATGGAAAAGGACAACAATTTCGTCGACAGCGAAAGCCAGTCGAACCAGCTGTCTCAGTCTCAGCTAGAGCAACCAGAACTCTCGGTGGAGGAAAGAGTGGAGAAATTGGCAGAGCAATATGGGATCAATCAACGAAAATTGATGTGGAAAATCGACGTATGCGTTGTTCCAGCATTCTGCTTCTTGTACTTTCTTTCGTTTTTGGACAGAGTGAATATCTCGAACGCCAAACTTTACGGGCTTGCGGAGGACATAAAGTTGACAGGAAACCAGTACAACACGGCGTTGACGTTATTTTACGTCCCATACATCCTTTTTGACGTTATTTCCAACTATCTCATCAAGTTTGTCCGTCCCCACGTATGGCTCAGCGGGTGTATCTTGGCCTTTGGAGCAGTGTCCATTGGTATGGGGTTCGTTACCAATTTTGGAGGGCTTGCAACGTGCAGGTTCTTAATCGGTATGGCTGAAGCCTCTACCTTCCCTAGTTTATTCTACCTTCTTTCAACGTACTACAGTAAGTTTGAAGCACAAAGACGGTTTTCGGCTTTTTTTTCTGTCACTTGTTTGGCGGGGGCTGCATCTGGTGCCATTGCGTACCGTATCAACGACTTGGACAACGTACATGGCTTGCGTTCCTGGCAGTGGGTGTTTGTCATTGATGGCATCATCACCTGCGGGGGTGCAATCATCCTTTTCTTCACCATAGCTGACTTTCCGGAAGAGTCGAGGTTTTTGAACCAAAACGAAAGAGACTTTATCAAGCAGAAGCTCGAGATCCACTCTGGTATCGAGTCTGGGTACGAAACGAAAAACAAGTTGTCCGACGTGGCCAAGTGCTTCAAGGACTACCTCATATGGCTTCCTGCCTTGGCCTACTTTGGTCTTGTCATTCCAGCGTACGGCTATGCATATTTCGCAGCCACCATTATCAAGCAAATGGGTTACACGGCTGAAAGTGCGAATCAGCACTCAGTGTATCCCTGGTTGGCAGCCTTCGGCCTCAGCAACATGCTCTCGTTTGCGTCCGACAAGACAAAAAAGCGAATGCCCTTCGCCCTTCTTTGCTGTGTAATTAGTATCGTGGGGCTCGCCTTAATCTTGAGTGAAAAATACGAACCTAAAGCACGTTACGCTGGTTGTTTCTTAACTGCCTCTGGCCTTTACACCGCTATGCCCTTGATCGTGTGCTGGACTTCCGTCAACTTTGGTGGCCATTTGAGAAAGTCTGTGGGAACAGCATGGCAGATTGGGTTCGGTAATATAGGTGGAATCATCTCTACCTTCATTTTCCTTGCTAAAGACGCTCCAGTTTACAAACCTGGGTTGAGTGTTTCGCTCGCAGCAGTGTGTTTTTCAATTCTACTGACAATTGGCTACTTCTACGCTGTGTATCGCCTCAATCGAGTGAAACAGACCGAGTCTTACATCTCATCATTCGATGCTCTCAGTTCTAGAGAAAAAGTTTTGGCTGGCGATAAAAATCCTGTTTTCGAGTACCACTACTAGATTTGATGTTTTTAGTTCTCCACCTTACGTTAATAACGATTACCTACTTTTTAGTTCTTCCATATAGAGTATCCTTCTAGTTAATCTTGCATGCCCAGTCATAAAAGTTTTGGTGCACACACATTTTTGTAGTTGAACTGAGTAGTCACGAATTGAAAAGAACTTAACCAAGATGAAGTAGGCGGCGGATTAATATATAATCATTGCAACTTAATTTAACTTGATAACAGCTTGAACTGGCACTAGTTACTGAAGGTAGGTTTCGCAAGAGAGAAAAAGAGAAATGTCATACAATAAAGCGCAAAACGAGTATGCTCCTCCAACCGGAGCACCACCAAACTGGTCCGAGGCTACTAACAAGAATTCCAGCACAAATCGTGGGTACATCCCCCAGGCTCAACCAGCATACAGTGCCCATGAGCAAGACAGAGGATTCGGAGGGCTCGGACACCACCAGCAGCAAGGATATGGTGGATATCCACAGCAAGGATACGGCGGAGGATACCCACAGCAGGGCTACGGGGGAGGTTATGGTGGCGGACACCAGCAACAAGGATACTACCAGCAACAGCAGCCAATGTATGTGCAACAGCAAAGAGGGTCAGGAAGCGAGAGCTGCTTGATGGCGTGTTTGGGTGCATTATGTATCTGTTGCACATTAGACATGCTCTTCTAAGGTGTGAGCTCTACGATTAACGAGAAACTTCAATGGTTAACGATATGGTGATGCTGTACACACTATCTAATATGCTTATTCTGAGTTGGGCCAGAAGCAAAGCAGAGGAAGAATTGGACATCATAATTTTAATGGAAGCACTCGGCTGAACAAAAAAAGGAAATAAGAAAAACGGGATAATAATCAGCATCCAGGCTCCGTTTGCCAATACGTCTCGCTCACGCATCGGGGCTAGTGATTTCGATAGCTTAGAACTTTTTGGTTAGGGGATTGTATAATTTTAAATATTGGTTTAATGTAGTTAGAGATGGTTACGAAAGAAGAGCAAGGTATACTATTTGAGAGCAAAGTTATTTTTTGTAGAGCGCCTGCGTAGCGTAATGGTTAACGCGTTTGACTTCTAATCAAAAGATTGCGGGTTCGACTCCCGCCGTGGGTTTGTTATACACTGAATTTTTTTCCTTTCTCACTTTTATATTTTTCTCTGTTCTAACCTATTCTATCATTTAGGCACAAATGTATAGTAGATCAGTCAAAGTAAGACATGCTCATAAAATTCCAGTCGAGGTCAAACTCCGAGTCGTTCTTGCCGAAAAGCTTCAACATGGGCAAGATGCTGAGCTTCGTCTCTGCGTTGTCGATATATGCTACTCTGCTTGAAACGGCCTGGGATTCATCCTCTTGCAGGTAGACAGCCTCAAAGTTCTTTGGCAAGTAGTTCAAAAAGTAATCGTGTAAAACAGCATCGGGGATGTGGGTTGTCACGTCACCTGTGGAGATATAGACAGAAGAGTCTGGGAGGTGTCTCTTTTTGTTGGTGTAACATGCTGCGCACAAGAGGATATCAAGATCGTGGAAGTTGTAGCCACCCAAATCATTCAAACCAGTGAAAGACGAGCCACGGCGGCTGCGTTGACCACCCCCCATGCCTGTGGGATCAGCCAAGGTGGAAAACATATCAAACTTGAGCTCTCCCATACCAATGACGAAGAGCCTGTTTTGAGATAATGTGTGCCAGAAGATGTAGTAAGATTTCTGCTGAAATTCATTGGTCAAGATTGCACCTTGGATGTCATTGAAGGTGGCGGCAGCCTGTGCGTCAGCTTTCAAGTTTTTAGCCAGGGCAGCCTCCAATTCGCTATAAGTATGATAGTTGAGGTAGTCAGGTTTCAAGGCAATTTTGGGAATAGACATGTGGTGGACAGAAGACTTTCTTGGGCCTGCTGAATCCTTAGGTGGAGGATTGCTCGTCTCATGAATGGACGACAACGTATTAAAAGACCCTCTCCTGGAGGCATTGAGAGCCGATGGCATGTCTGTCAAAGACGATGAGGATTTACGGCTTCCAACCAAGTCCGAGTGGAAAATCAACTTGTTGAGCTCTGTAAGGATTTCCAACTCTTTTCCTTGAAGAATGAACTTGATCAAGTCCTGATCTTGTTTGTTGGAGCCGCGCAAATAACGAAGCTTTTTCCCGCCAATATCATGCTGTGCTGGAGTGTCTCCAGCGGCAGTAATGGCGTCGAGCGTCTCCTCTTGCAGCTTGGTCAAGATCGATGTAGGCACCTTGTAGAAATCCAACGGGTACGCCTTGAATCCAAACCGCTCGTAGTATCTTCCCACCGCCGAGTAAAGCATCCAAAAGTATTTCTTGCCCAAGTAATAAGTGGCCAACTGGGTGTCCAACATCCCGTCTGTTTCCACCATATTCTTGAAGCTATCCTTCTTTTTGGGATCGCTTTTTTCCAAATTTTCCCGGATGATCTCTTCTTCGGTGTACTCAATCACCTGTTTAATGAGATCCCGTGCCAACCCTTTCCCTCTGTACTCTTTTGCCGTGACAACGTTCCCAAGAAGCAATATGGTGACATGTTCCACACCAAACAGCGCTGGGTCCGGAAGCGACGAAATCGCCTGCGTGCGGTCCGCTTGCTTGTAGAACCCCTTCATAGGCTTCACCGTAGTCGAAGCTACAATCTTGCCCGTTTCTTTGTCTTCAAGATAGAACCCATGAATCGCTCTTCCCTCCTTGTTGTGTCTCTGGGCGCTTTCAACCGCAATCTCAGCGAATTGCTTGGGCGTCAACGACTTTGCAAACTCCTTACCAACAAATTCGTAGATGTCAAAAAGTTCCTTGGGGTTTCTTGTGGCTCTGAAGTTGAATTGTGACATTTTTAGTGAAAATAAAGAGTTGAAAGTTGTCTGCTATTCAAATTGCTTTGCTTTGAGGGAGAGCTTAGAAAGACCTCCCCAGACTTCCCATGACACTCCCACCCCGATTCCGGGCGCAAAGTCACGAGCCGACGGGTCACGCTCCATACGTCACGAGACGGGGCATTAGACGCGTGCTATCGCACGCGTCTAATGCACGTGATAATTTTTCTTTTTTATTTTTTTCCTTTTCTCTCTCTATCCGTCGCCGGTGTCGTGGGCGCAAGCGAGCGCCGACACGACATCACGACATCACACGACACGACACGCCGAGAAGGTCTAAAAAGACATAGAGAGCGAGACAGACACAGAGCAGGATCTAAAAAAGAAAGATTACAACTATATGCCGTACAACCCTTTTCGGACTAATGACGAGCGTTCGGGTCTAAGGCTTCTGTCTTCTCTCACCAGCCTTGGGGCTTGCCCGCACCAGCTGGTGCTCGGCAACAGCTGCAGAACATCACCGCTCGGAGAAGGTGCCCAGGATGCAGTGTCGTCCGGAGATTTAGTCTCTAATGATCTGCTGTCACCCGAAGTGAGAATGGAAGGTGTCAACAGCCCGCTTGTTTCTTTTTTTGCAGCCGTTGGCGTTCGAAGATAATGCCTGCACATTGGCAGATAGTAGTCATCGCCGTGATCAAAAAATTCGCCGTAACGCAACAAACCAAAGCCTGTAACGGCTACCAAGACTTATAAGTATAGTGGAATTTTTAAAAGATTTTTGGACGGATAATCTAGTAAGGAAAAAAATGACTTCCACATCAGATGAAGACGCAAAGTACGAGTTCAGCGATACGCGGGTGTACGATGGAAGTGTGCAACAGACGGGAGGAAGATGGCAAGAATTCAAAGATTCGTTTAAGCGAGCAGAGAATGATGAGGTGAAAAATGAAAAATTGGACGGGTTGGAAAATGCCATCAAGAAAACGGCAGACAACAACTTATCGAAGAGTTTAAAGAAGAGACAGTTGCAGATGATTGCAATTGGAGGGTGTGTTGGACTGGGGCTTTTCATTGGAGTCGGTTCGGCACTTCAAAAGGGCCCGGCCAGTTTGCTTATAGCATGGACGATTGTGTCGAGTTTCCTTTACTGTACGATGCAAGCATTGGCAGAATTGGCGGCGTTGTTCCCGGTGTCGGGGTCGTTTGCTACGTACGCCACCAGGTTCATTGACCCATCGTGGGGGTTTGCTGTGGGGTGGAACTACGCGACGTTCTGGGTGGTTGTGCTTCCCTTGGAGTTGGTTGCGTCGTCGATGACAATCAACTTCTGGCACTCCAGCATCAACTCTGTGGTGTGGGTTGCGATTTTCTACGTGTTGATCATCACATTGAACCTCTGCGGAAACAAGGGTTTTGGCGAAACAGAGTTTGTTGCGTCGATCATCAAGGTCCTCGGTATAATTGGCTTCAACATCCTCGCTATCGTGTTGATTTGCGGGGGAAGCAAAGCCGGGTTTATAGGAGCTAAGTACTGGCACAACCCAGGAGCATTTGCCTCGGGGTTCAAAGGTGTTGTGAGTGTTTTAATCACAGCTACGTATTCTTTGGCTGGTACAGAATTGGTCGGTCTTACTGCTGCTGAGTCTGCAGGGAACCCCAGAATAGTGCTCCCCAAGGCCATCAAGCAGGTGTTCTGGAGAATTGTCATTTTCTACATGATCACATTGACTTTGGTTGGCTTTTTGGTTCCTTACGACTCGCCTAAGCTTGGCGGATCCAGCTCGGACTCTTCAGCCTCTCCATTTGTGATCGCAATCAAGGCAGGTCATATCAACGTTCTACCTTCAATCTTCAATGTCATTGTGTTGGTTTCGTTGCTTTCTATCGGTAACTCGTCAGTCTATGGTTTCAGCAGAACAATCCTTTCATTAGCAGAACAAGGCTTGGCACCAAAATGCTTTGACTATGTCGACCGCAAAGGTAGACCATTGGTCGGAATATTAGTCTCTGCTATAGTGGGATTGCTTTCTTTTGTGTCGGCATCTCCAAAGCAGGATGATGTGTTTGCGTGGTTGATGGCCCTCTCTGGTCTTTCTACCCTTTTCACTTGGTTTTCGGTCAATTTAAGTCACATCAGGTTCAGATTAGCCATGAAGAAACAAGGCAGAAGCTTGGATGAGTTACCATACATCTCCTTAACTGGTTTATGGGGATCTGTTTATGCCGCTGTGCTATTAGTTGTGGTGTTATGTTTCCAATTCTGGATTTCATTGTTCCCATTGGGAAAACCACCAAATGCTCAAGCATTCTTCGAGCTGTATTTGGGTGCCGTTATAGTGTTAGTGTTTTTCGTGGGACATAAACTATACCTGAGGAAACTCAACACAATCGTGCCTTTAGAGACTATGGACCTTGATACAGGGAGAAGAGAAAACGATGTCGATAAGTTGCAACAAGAACTCTGCGAGGAGAAAGCAGCTAGAAGGCAATTTCCATGGTATAAGAAAGTTTGGGAGTTTTTATTCTAGATGGGAATTTGTTACGAAAGGAACGATGGTTCACTCCAAATACAGCATTACATATTTGTACAATAAATAGCATTACTTTAAAGCATCATCTTATAGTTTGATAGACATTTTGACGAGACAAAATTTTATGATCTAGACTTAAAAAGTTTGTGGCCAAGATAGCGTCAGCGAGTAGGGTGCAGCAGCCGTTAATGAGGTATCCGTATTTGAGAAGATGATGTTGAGCTAGTTTCCCCGTGAAAACAGGTCCTACACAGCGAGCAAACGTCTTTCCTATGTTCACGATCCCCATTACTTTTGTGAGCTCGCCCTTAGGTATGATAGACGTAAGAAGAACTTGCCTTGGAACCACATCCATCGTTGTGGTTGCGTAGTATAGCAATAGGCAGGCGGATGCCACCAAAAAGCTATTGGTGAATGCAATAAGAATAAAGAACACAGCGGATGGTGCTTGGGTTGACAATATCGCCTTGACGGGCCCCAAAAGTTTTGCAAATAATGCAGAAGGAAGCGAAGAGATGGAATCTATCGCATTCGTAAGGAAAAACAATGTACCCAACCCCGTTGCAGACACTTTAAATGTTTTCTTGAAATAGTACACCACCCAACTTGAAGGCATGAAGCCATAGCCTAATGAGTCGAGCATGAAAATGACTAGTAACCGCCACAAGTAGTGCTTTGTGGGTGCAGAAAGCCCCTGTAAATTTCTCTGCAACGGAACTTGCTCTTGCTCTTCGTCCTCATGAATGTTTGAATCGTCGAGAAGTGACGAGTTCTCGGTGTAGGTATCTAGATGTTCAACTTCATGGTCTAGTTCACACTTGTCACTAAGCAAGAGCATCAACCCCACCTTCACCAACGCAATACAGGCATAGCACACAAACACTATTCTGTAGCAATTGATGATGTCCCACTCTTTCTTCAAATGAAGATAGTCCACTAGTACTCCACAGAAAAGCGAACCGAGCGCAGCTCCAGCAGTAGCAAAAAGACCATGAAATGCAAAGATCTCCGGACGATGGCTCTCTGGGGTCAAATGTGCGATCGTGGCCTCTTCCACCGACTTGAACGGTCCTGTTTCGTCCCCTGAAGGCGATATTACTCCAATTATCGCTGCAATCAATAGTACCAAGTAGTTGGAACTCTTCGCAAAAACAGCTCCGGATGCGACCATCATTAACGAACCTAGCAACATCACCCTTCTGCGGCCTATCCTATCGGCATTCCACGTTAAGTAGTACGATATCAATGTGTCTCCAATCAATGTCAACGTCATAAACCACCCTATTCTAGTTTTTGAAATTTTCAACTCTTCCAAGTATAACGTCAAAACTTGATTCGTTAAACCATAGTTAGCCATACGGATAAAAACTGACCCCCAAAGAAACCTTATGTCCCAGTTAGACTGAGCTAAAGATATGAATAAGTGCATTTCTTTGGGATTTTTCACCTTTTACTTTCTTTATTGGTGTTGGTGAAGATGCTAACAGAACTCTCTTCTTGTACGGTGCACAGTCTTGTATTTTTTTTTTTTTTTTTTCAATTGATATCAGAAGCTTCTTATGAGTTCAAGTTTATAGTGGGAAAGATAGTCGATAAAAGAGCATAATGAGTCATGGAAGTCGTCAAACTTCCCTAGATAATTTGGCACATATTGCAAATATGTCTCATGAGTTGCAAATGTTGAATCAGCAGCTACAAGATGAGGGACCAGGTGTAACAAGCAGTAGTACCAGTTCAAATCAAATTCCCAACAACGACCATAAAAGAGCAGGGCAGCCAGGTGGGCCCATAACGGGGGGTATTAGAGGTAGCAAAGGTAAACGGATTGCGTGTGTGGAGTGTCGACAGCAGAAATCACGGTGTGATGCCCATGAAAGACATCCGGAACCATGTTCTAGGTGTGCAAAGAAAGGTCTTAGATGTGATTTGAAGTCAGATTACAAGCGAACATACAAGCGAGCACGAATAGCACAGATAGAGAAGGAGTTTGAAGAGCTAAAGAAAAATTTGACGGCAGGTCAAGCATCAGAGTTGTTGAGCAAAGTTCCGTCTCTTCTGAATAACAATATATTGAAGGCAGGTACTTTCAAAGAAGAAACGATTGGGAACGGCTTCGAGGCTGGAGACACCCAGCAGCTGAATGTTCAGTTTGGGTTGCAGTCCAGAGGGCAAACTCCTTGGAGTCTCGCAGCGACTCCGTCCGAGCAGACAATAAACCACAAAACCTTTAAATCACCCGAAAATTCGAGTAATGGAGTCGAAGGGCCACCTGTCGCAGGGGATTTGAGTAACGACAATACGCCGAGTGTTTTTGGAAAGAATGACAGTAAAGCAAAATTCGTTATTCCTGAAGAAGCACTCGCATGTGAGGACAAAACCTTGGACGATGTCACCTTGACAAAGGATACCATCAGAGCATTATTCTTTGAGTACATCGAGTGCTACCATCCCATTCTACCTGTTGTTGATATCTATAAAGGACCCGAGAAGATACATAGATTGTGTCCTGCTCTTTTCTGGGTGATGATGTTTGTCTCGCTTAGACGGTTCCACGATGACTCTCTGAAGTCCCGTTTGCTCAAACTATCTCCCATAGTGAAGAGCATTTTGGCAGAAATATCAATATCACCAATAACCAGATACAATCCTACTGTGGAAGACGAACCAATACTAAATGCATGTTCCGTTTATTCGGTACAAGCGTTTTTGCTTTATACATATTGGCCCCCAATAACCTCCTCGTTGAGTGCTGACACATCGTGGAATACAATAGGGGTTGCTTTGTTTCAAGCAATAAGAATAGGTTTGCATTCAACGGGGCTGTTGTTGCCGGAATCTTCGTCAAATGACCCAAGTCAAATAGAAATGGCACAGGAGAATGCCAAAACATGGATATTTTGTAACATAGCGTCTCAGAAAATTGCTACTGCGTTTGGGTTCCCTGGATTCGTTCAATTTGACACATCTATATGGAGCTCTTGTCGACCTGGTAGTCTTATCAAAATTCCAAAATTCATTGAATCGATGATGGAAATTGCCCATTTTGAGGATCAAGTGGCGAAAGCCTTCAATTCCAATCCCGTAGATCCCCATGGCTTTATAGATCCTACAGAAAGTTTGCCGCTCCTCAAGGTGCTATCAAGACAGTTAGATGAACTCGAGTTGAAACTCACCGAAACCGCCAGCGATGATGATGGGCTCACCAAATTCCAGTTGTTGACAGCTCGTGTGCATCTACTAACGTATTACTTCATGGACTCTTCCAGGATCTCCTTTTTTGAACTCCAAAAGGGCCTAGTTCGACTTTACAATTCAGCAATATCCTTGATAAATCATGCCGAAATGTGTCAAGCAAGAAATAAAAACTTTGTTCGCTACTTGCCTGGTGTCTACATTTTGAACATATGGCAAGCATCGTGTATTATAGGTAAACTAGCTCATTCCCCTTTAAAGAATTACGTTGATTTGGGCTCAGGGAAACAAAGTTACCAAGCTGCCATAACCCTCACTGCCAAGGCGTCGATCTTGAAGCACGACATTGCCCACAGGTCCAGTGGTATCATGAGAAGTGTTTGGCAATTGTTCATTACTCTCGATAAAGAGAATAACACCAATTTGAGCATCAACATTAAATCACGAATGTCTGCATCGGTTTTCTTTGACTGTTTGTATCTATTGAGAAAACGGGTGGGGATGATAAGGTTGAATAGCAGAAATGAAAGCCAAGAAGAGAATTCAGAGGGCAATACCAATGCCGTAAATGACGAATTGGGGTCTGACGATGACGAGGAGTACGGGTTTCAAGATAACGAGGCAGTTATTTCTGATGATGAAGATAAAAGAAAAGACGACACCAGCCAACTCGGCACTGGGAGCCAGAAATCAACTCCCGGCAGCACCGTTTCAAGCAGGACAAAACGACAAAGGTCGTTGTCCAACAATACAAATGCCGAGTCTCAAGCTCGTAAGATCATCAGGACGATTCCTTTGGACCCCCAGCCGATATCTATAGGCGAGAAAAGAAGCTCCATCTTCAAACTCGTCAACACCTCCAACGACATAGACCAGAACAACCCCGACAAGAAGCCCAAGTCAGGACTCTCGCAACCCTCAGCACACCATCAGCCATCACCTCCAAACAAGTTCTCTCGTCCTCATCAAGCTCCTACCGCATTGACTACAAAACAACAGGCCAACGTAAACAACAACGTCCCACAGCCTGCCCGGTACCCAGGTACGGCGCCTGTCTCTACAAATGCCTCAAACCCCTACAATAACATCCAGCAAGCTATGTCCATGAAAAATAGCTTTGATGTGCTTCCTAATTCTATTTTCAACGACTCTCCGATCCAAGGAAACCTAGAAAACTTAGAAATGAACCCCTTGGATTTGAGCAGCGATCTACTTTGGAAGGACGTCGACAGCGTTATGAATGACTTTGGGTTCCATACTCAGTAATTAGAAACTCTACTATATAGCAGTGCAACAACTCTTGTCCTAATTTTTGTTCTGTCCAAGAATCAAAAGTTGAACCGCCGCACGACTAAGAAAAATTTCATGAAAAATTTCGTTAGTTTCAATTCATCATACTATTGATAAGTTTACATCAAAGGATTATTGATAACTGCTGAATTTTGACGAAAGAATAGTTGAAGGATGTCTTACGACGATATTGAGAATGCAGTTCCCGATATTGTTATCGGAGGTTCGGTAGAGGAGCCGGAAGAGAATGTCGATTATGAGCAAGGCGACAGTGATAATGAACAAGTCGAAGAGGCAAAGGAAGAACCTACCAAGGAGAAGAAAACGGTTGCATTTGCAGGGTTAGACGAGGAATACGACGAAGAATTAGCCAGGAAAGAGTTTGAAGAAGGCGGTGGTTTGCCAGAACAACCCGAGAACCCAGATTTCACCAAGTTAACACCATTATCTGCGGACATCATTAATAGACAGGCTACGATCAACATTGGTACTATAGGACACGTTGCCCATGGTAAGTCCACGGTGGTCAGAGCTATTTCTGGAGTGCAAACTGTGCGTTTCAAGGATGAGTTGGAAAGAAATATTACCATCAAGTTGGGATACGCCAACGCCAAGATCTACAAGTGTGATAACGAGGAATGTCCAGAGCCCGACTGTTACAGGTCGTTCAAGTCAGACAAGGAGATCAGACCAAAGTGTCAGAGAGAAGGTTGTGCAGGTCGTTACAAGTTGGTAAGACATGTCTCGTTTGTTGATTGTCCAGGACATGATATTTTGATGAGTACTATGTTGTCAGGGGCGGCGGTTATGGATGCTGCGTTGTTGCTTGTTGCAGGTAACGAAAGCTGTCCTCAGCCTCAGACATCTGAGCATTTGGCTGCTATCGAAATCATGAAATTGAAGCACGTCATTATTTTACAAAATAAGGTTGATTTGATGAGGGAAGAGTCTGCCTTGGAGCATCAAAAGTCCATCTTGAGCTTTATCAGAGGTACCATTGCCGACGGCGCTCCAATAGTTCCAATCTCAGCTCAGTTGAAGTATAATATTGATGCTGTTAACCAATTCATCGTCAACTCGATTCCAGTTCCCCCAAGAGACTTCATGGCAACCCCTAGGTTGATTGTCATCAGATCTTTTGATGTTAACAAGCCAGGTGCTGAAATTGATGAATTAAAGGGAGGTGTTGCAGGTGGCTCCATTTTGAACGGTGTCTTCAAGATAAATGACGAAATCGAGATTAGACCTGGTATCGTCACCAAAGACGATAACGGTAAGATTCAATGTAAACCTATCTTCTCAAATGTCGTCTCGTTGTTTGCTGAGCACAATGACTTGAAATTCGCTGTCCCTGGTGGTTTGATTGGTGTTGGTACCAAGGTTGACCCTACTCTTTGTAGAGCTGATAGATTGGTTGGTCAAGTTGTGGGTGCAAGAGGTCATTTGCCTTCCATCTATACCGATATCGAAATCAACTATTTCTTGTTGAGAAGATTGTTGGGTGTCAAGACTGACGGTCAAAAGCAAGGTGCTAAGGTTCGTAAGCTTGAAGTTGGGGAAGTTTTGATGGTTAACATTGGGTCTACCGCTACCGGTGCAAGAGTTGTCGCTGTTAGAGCTGATATGGCTCGTTTGCAATTGACTTCTCCAGCATGTACTGAGGTCAACGAAAAGATCGCATTATCTAGACGTATTGAGAAACATTGGCGTTTGATCGGTTGGGCTACAATCAAGAAGGGTACCACCTTGGATCCTATTGCATAAATTGAATATAACTGAACTTTAATGTATTTATAGCTACACGTACCCCTTACATTTTTTTTCAAATCCTACTACTACGAAAAATGTATTCTTTTAATATAGTTTATTAGTTCTGTCCATTAGTAGAGCACCGATTACATGGTGATAGGTTCACTCGTTAGCATTTATCAAGTTTCACATAGCTCAAGGAGGAGGTGGCCTGCTGGAAGATCTCACTATTCAAGAACTTGGGGTACGAGTCCTCCTCCATTAAGCGATAAATGTGTCTCGAAGTACGATAAAAGACGTCTGATACCTGAATTAAGATATTCAACGTCTTATTGAGTTTCCTCTCTGAAGCACTTGTGTAGTTTGATTCGTCATACTTGAATGTAAGGCTTTGGGTGGTTAGTTTGTCTGTTCGTCTCTCTTGAGGAGTTAAATTACAGTCTTCAGTGTGGATCTGCTCGCTACTGCTTGAATACAAGACATAGGGATCTAAGGTTGAGTGTGCAAAGCTCTCGTCTTCCTTCAGACTTGACTCACTAGTACCATCAATAGGTGTCTTGATATAGTCTTTAGGGCTCTCTCCATCCACGACTGCTTTATTCATCATAATTGATGTTATTTGCTGCTTGATATTGAAATCAATATTCAACAAAAAAGGCGATTCTGGGCTTAAGTATGTGAAGAAAATATGATAAGCTAGAGCCAACGCCGAGTCAGCTAATTGAACAATTTGCAAAGTTGCATTTTTGGTCTCGTAGCAAGGATTATTTCTTTTAAACTCTAATAACTTCACAAGGATAGTGATTTTGGTTTCAAACTGTTTGAGTTGCATAAAAGCATCCAAATTTTCAGAGCAAAACTCTTTCTCAAGATGCTTTCTGAATAAATAACGCATACCAGGATCATTGAGATTGTCATGAAGTGTTGGCTTGGAGATTTTGAAATAGTTTAGTTCGGCTATGTCCAGTGCTTTAATGTGTTCAAGGCAATTGCGCTCGTTATGAAAGTCCCAATGAATGCTCGTATTGAGCTTGCTTGACAAATCACTAAGTTCAGACTCCCAGTTTAAGTCATTTTCTACACTTGCCCACTTTAATACGCTCATTCCAATTTCGCTAATCACGTAGAAGGAGTCCCTTGCAGAAGAAAACTTGTCATAGGTAGCTTGAGATGGGTAGAGAGTAATGGGAGTCAAGTATTTCTGCTTCAATAATAGACCTGCGACTTTCTCTGCATGATGCCCATTCATGATATCGGTGCAGTCAAAGAGCCACTGTTTGATGGCTTTCCCCGAGACGCAATACTTGATTGCTATGTTTTCCCCTTTCCCTGTTGTGAACGTCTTATCTTTGTAGAATTTGACTCCATTACTAGATACATAGTACTGAATGTGAGAATCGGACTCTGGATTTGTGAAGTATCTGTGATGGAAAGGGCTTTCCGCATAGTGGTTTGTGCATCCTTCACTTTTACTCTTCGACTCTGGAACACTAAGACAATCCCAGTAGCTGGCTTCCCTGGTACCCGCAATCAACTTATCGATGTTCATTTTGTTTGGATCGAAGCCCACCTGTGAAAAATCGGTTGAGTCACCAAGATCAAGTTTACTTTCGACAGGGGGTAGGCTATCAGGCCTGCTGTGCGGAGTCCAAACATTGGGCTTTTCGCCGATAAGCACGTTGAATAACAATTGAAGCAAATAATCCGAGTAAAGAATCTTATCAGATATCGCATCTCGGTCGAATTTGAAGAGCTCCATCGAGTTCAAGTTAGACACGAGAATTGGAGGTATGTTCTCTTTCTTTCCGCCTATCTTCTTATAGAAGTCCTGAACTATTGCAACCCCTTTTGGCGTCGGCTGCAAAAGAACCCCTTGTTTGGGATTGGCTCTGGTTCTGTCAGCTGGTGAATGCAAAAGCTTGGCCTCATAGAACTTCTTCACCAACGCCATGCCTAGTTCTGGTTTGATGCTGTATGATATGGACGTGGTGGTCTTAGGAAAGTCTATGGAAATATCAAGGTTTTTCAAAGTGTTGACTGCCACATCCATGTGGAATGAAAAAGGATATGTCCGATTCCACGGATTCAACCTGAACTTCTGTGTCGGTCCTTCTTTGAGCTTGAGGCAAATAATCATCATGGCATAAATGTCTTTCAAATCTTTCTCATACACCTTCCCTGAAGGCGTCTTATTGAAGTTATTCAATACTGTCTCGTGTAGTGTTTTGCTATTGGTTCCCGTCATTCTTTCTTATGCTCTCATTCATACCATAATCCGTTTCTCTACTGCTGTCTATCTTCAATGATTTACCTTACTACCCTTCAGTTTAGATACAATATACGTAACTTTTATATGTTGGCGCTAAAAAACCAACCCTTTATTCTACAACCTTCCCACTTTTTCTTTTTCTAAATTCTGCCACATCTTATAACAATTCTAAAACAAGACAATGTTGATATTGGAATTGTTCCTTTATCCCCTTATGCCGTAGCGTTAGAAATGTGTTGAAGTTTTGCCATGATAAAACTCCAGTTTTTTTCCCTATTAAAATCGTGAAACGTCTCGAAAGTCGCACTAAAGAAGTAAGTGCTCGTAGAATTTAAGAATATACGAGAAGGGAGAATGAAACAAGACTGGCTATCAATGATGTCAAGGAACAGAGTTGCTATGCTAGTGTTGTCAATTTTCTATAGACTATATTTTGGTTAGAGTTTTGAACAAGCTCAGGTCACTTAATAACAGACCTAACTCATCCAAGGTCACATCTAGCTGAACCATTTTGCTTTCTTCTATCATTATATTTTTGTTGGAGTTACTTGTAGCAATTATCTGGCCCTCTGCATTAGTTGTAACAGCACCATAGTCAAGTAGCAAGCCCAATCTGTAGAGGGATTCCCAGCAATTTCGCAAGACTTTTGGTGACCATATTTTCTGGCTGATTTTGAGGTTTGACATCACACTGTTGCTCACGATCGAGGAGGTGTTGGAAGACATGGAGGTATCGTTAAATGCCTTGATCATATCTCTGTACTCGTTGCAAGCCAAATGGAAATTGACAACATGTACCTCGGACTTTTCAATCCACCTGGCAGCCGCAATTAGCAAAAGGGTTTCTAGCTCGGACAATGCATTAACAGCAGACTGGATGCTGTTGTGGGCTTGGTTGAGGGCGTACTGGGCAAAGTCTGAGTCTTTGGGATACGGCGATTTGGCCGTAGTGCTCGACACCGCAACATAACAGTTGTTGTTGAAGTCTTTGTAGTTTTTCACTGTGTAGAAGTTCTGGAACACTAGCTTTCGCAAATTTGAGGACGGGGACCTGAAAAGTTGTTCTATGTGTTCATTCCAGAGTTCGCCGTACTCCTTATCCTTCAAAGCTGAGATTGCATCTTCGTTCAAAAGCAAGCCAAGTTTGGCATTGGCCCAGAAGTCTTCGATAGTGGAGGCCTTGTTTAAAAGTATTAATCTTTGACTGAATCTACTTCTCACTCTTTTCTCTAGAAACTCCCGGCTGGTGATTCTAGTGGAAATGCCTACAACGCAAATCGGGGTCTTTGCGTTCTGACATAAATCGAACAAGTTGTAAAGCAAAGTTTGTTTGTGGCCGGCAGTGAACTTCTCAAACTCGTCTATTATGAATATGATGGAGACTGCTTTCTCCTGCTCGTTTTCCAGATTCTCGCTGAAATTTTTGTCTAGTGTAGTAAGGAGATTGAAAAAAGTGTCGCTGATGGACCTCTGTTCAAAATTATCATGTATCTCCAAATAGTCCTGTCTGATTTGCTTAGCATTATAGTCGAGTTGCCTAGCAATCTCCCTGATCGCTATTGTATCATCAGAATGGATGTATGCATTCAAGTTAATGGTAATGAACTGCTCGGGGTACTTCTTTTTCAAGTCCAGTAGCGAATGGTGAATGATAGTTGTCTTTCCTGATGCTCGAGGGCCAATTAACAATGCCGAATGCCCTTCATTGTCTCTGATGGTATGCTCAAACATGCTGAATACTTCTTTGTATTTTGAATATAGCAGTGGTGACTTCAAGAAATTGGCAAAGTCGGCTGCTCGACTCGATATCTGCGCCTTAATCTGTCTTTTGACTAACTCCACATCTTCTTTAGGAGGTAAGTAATCATTATACTCTGATTTCTCGACACATACTGTCGACGCGTCATCCGTATCCTCTTTTTTGATTGTGTTGGATTGGGGTGCCTCGTTGAAACTAGTGAGTCTTAGCTTTTTCAACTTCTCTGATCTCTTCTTGTGTTCTTCCCTGGATTTGTCATTACTTGTATTATGATGCTTAATTCTGGAGAGTTCCTTACTGCTACCTATTGGTGAATTGCCGCCAATTTTGAGATCGGCCTGTTGATCATATTCTGTATCTTTGTGCATGCTTACATCTGAATTGACTAGTTTAAGTTTGCTGATATTAGGCCTAGCTTCTCGCAAACTTACCTTTTTTGCCTCTGACCCCTTTCTCCTATATTTCTTCTTTGGTTCTTCTTCTTCTGCTAGTATGATATCAGATTCTGTTGGTGATATTTCTTCTGTTATGATATCACTCTCTTCACGTTCTTGTTTCTCTATTTTTCTTTGCAACTTGAGTCTTTTGATTAATCGGTCATTTTTCAATTCTTCAGAAGCTATATCCTTGATAGGAGGAAACTCTCCTTCAAAGTCAAGCTCGATATAACTCCTCTGGCTCATGTCTTTGGAAACCAAATTCAGATCAATGTAAACTTTAGCAGAGCTTATGTTTTTACGCGATACTGGTAAATTATCGTTTTTTTGGAGATGTACTCCAACGACAAACGACAACAGCAAATAAAGAGAATTGATAGGGTGATATATATGAAATCCCCTTCCAATTTCTCCGTCACAATGTTCTTGCGATTCCTGCCTTTTCAGCAGTGATATACATGTTTCCTTCAAAATCTGAATGTAATGAAAGATCTTAGATAGTGCTATATGTATACATATATAACAAAGTCCATTATGACAAAAAAAGGTTAACTATACGAGTGGTTGTAAATTACCACAATCTAGCTTTCGTTTCTACTTTTATGCAACTTTCTTATCTTTTTAGCCCAAATCCTGACGTCCTTGTCGTAATCACCTTCCCTAACTCGAGCAAGAAACCCGTCCGACTCTTTTAACAATTCCCAAGGTGATTTTCGAAGATTTTCATCTTTCAACAAGCATGAATCGATAAACTTGCATAACAGAGGGTCATACGGCATACGCGTTACAGGATTGACCCTACCCCTTAACGAAGGAGAAGGTTCGTTCACAATTCTTTGAAGCAAATCCAAGATACCTTCTGGACCCTGAGGACTCTCCTCCTCCCCTTCGTCTTGCCACACAGGAGTGCCTTTTGCGAGCTCGATTAGCATCAATCCCATAGACCAAACATCCGATTTGACACCATAATTGAGGCCTTGAATACGTTCTGGAGACATATATGTAGAGGTACCAACAAACGTGTCAGCCATTGCGAGGGAGTTTGTCAATTCTCGAGAAACGCCAAAGTCACACAACTTAAACTCTCCTAGATGCGTCATCAACACATTGCTGGGTTTTATGTCTCTGTGAATTATCTTGTGTTTCGTATGCAAATAAGTCAAACCCGATAAAATTGAGTATGCGAGTTTTTTAAGAACAAAATTGGGAAACTGACGGGGCAGGCATAAGGGAAGAATCTTGTCTAATGAACCACAGTTACAGTACTCCATACATATAACTATGGTGTTGTTGTTGTTTATGAAGGCTCCATAAAATTCTATTATAAATGGAGACTGGCACTCGTGTAATATTCTCAATTCTCGGATTATCTGAGTCTGGATAATACTTTTCAGATCAATGTGTATCACTTTCTTGGCCATCGTTTTCTGACTAGAAACGTGAAGTATTTTTGACACCGAGCCAGAATTCCCTGAGCCCAAATGCTTCAAAGTCACCAAATTCTTATTATCTAATTTGAATGAGTCTGTAGTGGAGATAGGCTGTATATCATCGTTTTGGTCCTGTCTAAGCGATTGTGTCTCCAACGGTGATGCTTCCGTAGACTTTGTGGGTGATATCGACGAAATTATTGTCTGTCTCTTCCTATTTGTGGCAGCTGTGCCCTCTTTGTCTCCCACCTTCTTGAGGTTGAGGTTCGAGAAGTGATTCAAAATGACTTCCGGAGACGAATGCATATTGGGATCAATATTTCTATTGCTCTTGTTGATATCTATCTCATACGATCCACCACTTTTGGTGATTCCTGACCCGATATCTCCAACTGAACCTTTCCTGTTAGATTGCACACCACCCCCGACTTGGAAACTGTTTGTAAAGGGAATTACATGACACTTTGGGTTGCTTTGAGGTGACTCCAAAGAGAGTTTTTTGAAATTTTTTCTATTCAATGTTTTCGTTTTCAAAATGTTCTCGTCAGAATGATCCTTTGGAACCGTTGGAATAGGTGGTAACTCCTTGTCTTTATTAGATCCCAACGAAAACTGGGAATTGTTATTTAATTGCATCATTTTCAAACTTAAGTTGGGTCAATTTCTGAATCGAGTAAGTCTTTTTATTGCAAGGACCTATTGAGAACCCTTTGTTGCCCGCCGAACTTGTTTCTTCTTCTAATTTTCTTCTTCTACTTGGTTGAAGGCAGACAACGCTGGAGAAAAGAGTGAAAGTTTATCTCAAAAACCCCAAAAATCACCATATAGCTAAAAGAACCGCACTTTTGCTGGATCTTATATATACACAACTATGCAGTTCGTTTGACACTTATTTCATCTACAGAAACGAGCAGTGGATGTATACGTGAATAAATAGGTGGTATAAAGTGAAAATCCGTAAGTCATTAAGTATTGAAGCTGTGTAAGTCCTTTTTGTTACGTTTGATTTGACGATGCTAAATCTGCCTGTTGTTGCGCAGCTGCTGCTGCGATTGCGTGTTGAAAGTCTACAGCAGTACCATCCGTAGTAGCTGGCTGCTGCTTCGGTATCTGTCCTTGGGCTTGTGCCTGTGCCTGTGCTTGGACTTGTGCTTGGGCTTGTGCTTGTGCTTGGGCTTGTGCTTGGGCCTGTGCTTGGGCCTGTGCTTGGGCCTGTGCTTGTACCTGGGCCTGGGCTTGTGCTTGTGCTTGCGCTTGCGCTTGAGACAACTGCTGAACGTGCTGTTGTTGCTGCTGTGCATATTGTTGTTGTTGTTGTTGCTGCTGTTGTTGTTGTTGTCTCATATGTTGCTGAGCATATGCTTGTACCTGAGCTTGAGCCATCGCCTGGTTGAATGCTTGTTGATGAGCATAAGCCTGGTTCAAGTACTGTTGTGAATGTAGTTGCGGTTGAGCCGTTGTTTGTGTTGGGGGCTGCATTTGAACGGGTACGAAATGCTGCGAATTATATTGCTGGGGAATAGCGCGTTGCGTTGGGTTAGCGAAACCGCCAGTGTTAAACATGATCGCAGCCAGGTCATTTGGGATCAACCCTATTTGAGAAGAGCCGATTGGAGAAATATCTGCAGATGAATTGTTCCCCATGCTTTGTCCGCTATTACTTCTCTTTTTTCTTGTACGACAAGCGAGGCAAACTTTATGCTTACCGATATCTGAAGGATCTAGAGATTTGGCACACCTGTTGCAATGTCCCCTTCGTTCGAGGTTTGTCCTTCTAATCTTATCGTTTTCTCTGCATCGCTGACACACTTTGAAGTTTCCTGATTTGACTCTGTCGTTCGCCTTGCTGTCCTTATCGTTACTAGTAATGATTGACGCATCTAACGGTCCTGAACAATGTACACACTTTCCCTGAGCGGCTCTATTCGCTTTACGTGTACGAAGATTCTCTCGACATGATGGACACAAGACGAACTTTTGTTGGTCCACCGGAATCTCCAGCCCACATCTTCTGCATGCCCCAGATTTGTCCTTGGTTTTCTTTTGCCATCTGCGAGATCGTCTCCGTTGTAAGTCCCTACAATGTTGACACAACTTGAAAATCTTGGGCTCTGCCAACGGCTTTGGTCCCAGCAAGTTGTCATTTGTTTGCGGTATGATGATGGGCTGGTCAAACTCTTTTTTGCATCTGGTACATGACGACCTAAGCATCTGGTCTATTCGGTTTTCGGCCTGGGGTTCATCCTTCACCGGTGGCTCGGTGCCTGTGCCCTGGTTGTTGACCAACTGCTGCTGTACATGCAACGGAGGTATCGGAGTCACCAAAGAGTCGTCCTGGGTCTCGTCAACATGGTCCACCGATGCAAGCCCTTGGTCCTGCCCTTTGATTTGAATCGGCTCCTGTACCGCAATGTCATGCTCACGTATATTGCCCATCTGCTGTATGCTGTGCTCCTGGCCGCTAGGGCCTCTCGTTGGCATAATCATACCTGGTTGTGATCCGTTTTCGCTGCCTTGGTGCTGTCCTCGAGCAGCATGATGCCCGTGCGGTGTTTGCGAGAGACCAACTGCCCCCATGCGTGGCTCTATATGGGGCTGGGACATGTTGCTTCCCGGCACCTCTGCTCCGCCATTCATGTCTGCCACCAACTGGCCCTGTTGAACTTGCTGCCCAGGCATGCTCCCGTACTGGTACTGAGGGTAAGCGCTGCCATGGCTGAGTATCGCTTGAGCTGCCGCGATGGCGGGATTGGAAGGATTCGTCAAGTCAAAGCTGCCAGATTTCAACCTGCCCTCATGGTCTCTCTTACTCTCTTGCAACGGTCCCTGGTGTAGTTCGTTTGCAACAATCCCGCTACTTTGATTGCTGCCCGTCCCGCTGTTCAAAATTCGAGCTTCTTGGAGATTGTTATGTAGTTGAGGATCCAACTGGGATTCCACTCCTAAAAATTGTTGTTCCATCTTTTTCCACCTAGACTATCCTCTCGCATACAGTTAACCTCACTACTGTCAGAATATGGCCAAATACCTGATAATGTCCTTTTAAACTAACGCTAGAGTGATAAACATTTGTTTTTTTATATTACTACTTAAAAAAAGTGCACGACCAACAAACAGGAGCAAACATCGCCACCAACAAGCCCAAGACGTTTAGTAGTAGGTAGCTTGTCAGCTCTGGTAGCTAGCTATGTCAAGTTAATATAGTATGTACAAGTAAAGATGTTGTTTTTTAAAAAATTGTCAACGTAAAAAAATGGCTTATGTTTGTAGATGTTTAGCGAAGACCTGGAGCCCGGTCTCTCAAGGTGGAAACCACATAGGTAGGCCCCGATTCCCAAGTGCACAACGACGGGGGAAAGCAGGCATCCGGGCACATAAGAACAGGGTTTGGTCCTATGGTTGTGGTGGGAAATTTTAAGATTTTCTGGAACTAGATGTGCTCGAGACCACCAGTGTGGGGCGCAAATCGATGTTCACGGTCCCATCTGGTCTCAGTGACGGCTGGGGAGCCCAATTGCCGCTCAGACGCTGTCGGAGTTGGTGGATTCTCATTCGAACTTGCGTGAGTATAGTATTTTGAGGACTTCCCCGGCTCTGTAAGCACCAAGGCCAATGAGTAGAACGCCGACCGATTTCACTGACTTCTGCCACCATAACGGGTTTTTTTGTAGGTTGATTTTGCCATTCAGGTCTTTGAAAAGCAGGTTCAGGCTGAGATAGAAGCCTCCGGCAGCAGACACGAGTGCCTGCAAAGAGCTGCAGGGCACGCAGTCTTGCTGGTCCAAGTCTGAAGGAGCGGGAGGGTTGAAGACGGATACGATATTTGACATTATTTGAAGATTGGGAAATTGGGAAATTGGAAAATTTTCAAGGATTCAACTTGCGCTAAACTGGACGGACTTTGATGAGTTGCTTTGGGACCTGTTGCTATGTGTCACAGCGGACGTCTACACTTTGTAGTTGTGGTTTTCTGTAGGGATAGTCCAGCGCTCGTTTGCCAATGGATAGACTATTTGATGGAAAAAAGTGCGTACCAGGATTCTTTGAAAAATCTACTATTAGTTGAGCCAACACTAAGCAAAGAAGTTAGCATCATGAACAGAGGCGTTACGAGAGTTCAGAGACTAGGGATACTTCGAAGGAGTTTCCGCAGGTACTCACAGTACAACTACAACTATCAATTCCAGCCACCTACACCTTCGTGGGGCCGCAGACTCATTATCACTGGGCTTGGGTTGACCACTTTTGTTTCGTACGTTTACTTTTTCTGGTGGCCTAAACACACATTCCCATCATCGGTGGCCAAGATCCTCCGTAAAGGGTTGTGGGCAGAGTCCGAGCGGGGAGAAAACGACTATCAGTTGGCCTTAAAATACTACCTCGAGGCTCTTCAGCACTGCGAAGAAATAGGACTTGATAACTTGAGCGACGAGTACACCGGGATTCAGTTGAAAGTGGGAGAGATGTTTGAGAGATTGGGCATGATGGAGGATGCGGCGTACATCTACAACGAAGTAGCTACGTTGTACTTGAAAGTGTTGACCGCTCAGCCGGACACCCCAGACGGGAAGCGAATCAAGTCGAGGGATCACAAGGCCCACTTGATCCAAAAGGACTTGCGACTTGCTATAAAGTTGGTTGAGCTCAACAGGAGCAACCCACAATTGTCCAAAGCTATATTGATGACGCACTTGTTGATTGCACAGGATGAGGTTCTGAAGAAGCTAGGGCCCGCAGGGAGCCTTGCTCTGTTTGTATCAAACACTCCTGGTAACGAGTACAAGGCTACCATTGGAGATGGTGCTATTGAAATCAGTGAGAACGGTGTAGTCAAGGAAATACAAAAGAACCCTTCAGCCTGGGGGGTATTCAAAGATGAGTTCTTCAATGCAATGGATCTTTTGTCAGCAACTTGCATGTTTACCGGCGACTTAGCCATGGCAACCAAGGTGAAAATCTCGATGACCGAATGGATGCTTTTAGCGGATGTCGAACCACATAAAGTGCTTCTTTCTCAGTGCAATCTTGCCTCTTTACTTTATTTACAGGCTGAAGAGTTCGAGTCGCAGGAAATAGCCCTCAGAAGAAAGTTCTTGACGGATGCAAACTTTGACTACGATAGTATCAAAAACAAGCCCGCTGGAGAAATAGATACCGAGCCAATCGTTGCAAAGCTTGCTGAGACGGTCGATGAGGCGGAACAGAAAAACTACAAACTCGCCATTGAGAACAAGGAGAGATGCATCAAGCTTTCAATCAAGTCTTACGAGTCCGTACTTGAATTTGCTAAGACTTTGCCCAATGAAATTGTAAATAACAATAAAACAGTACTGGAGACCGTCGCCTTGGCCACTTATGGTTTAGGTGTTGTGAACTTACACTTGTCCGAATATGAGAAAGCTGAAAGGCTCTTGAGAGAAGCTAGAGTCAGGTCAAAGAGCTGCGGTTACGATGACTTGATCTCTGAGATCGAGAGAGAGTTATCCAAGCTATTTGCCGAGAAAAAACTGTCTTCTAAGGATAAGAATCCAATAAAAGAAAAAGGTGATTCTGCCATTGGTGTCCATATCGATAAGATTTGAGAATCAAGTATGTTTGTTATGAAAGTAATGTAAATAGGACCGCAAGAGTACCATGAGTTTTTGAAGGTAGCAACAGAGAGCAGACCACCACCCACTCTGACATAGCTAATCGAATGCTCTGTAGATCCCTATGCCGTGGGTATTCTGGTGATAGCTCCACGCTCTATACTTTCGTTCATAACAGCCTTCGTTGTGTTGTGTTGAACGGTTCAATTGCTTGTTGCCCAAGTAAAGTAATATTCATAGTAATGTCAATTATTGCAAAATTCAACGAACTATAGTCATTTTTGTGTTCTTTACTACTACGACAACTATTTATCGGGATCCTTAACATTTATGTACCCAATGAGCACTTGGTTTCATCACTTTACCATGGTATTACTGCTAGGTACTATTATACAATTTTAGTGCCGTTACTGGGTTGCTTTCAAATAGAATACCCATAATGTACATCCAGAAGTAGAATATAGGTGTTGAAGCTTACACATTTAATTTAAGGGTGATGCGGTAGCTCAGTGGTAGAGTATTCGATTCCAGTCCGAATGGTCGCAGGTTCAATTCCTGTCCGCGTCAATTCCTTCTTCAAGTTATTTTTTTATTTTTCATTTGTTTGCACTTTCCTCAGAACAACCATCACCGAGGTAAGACCAACTGACCTTATCTCTTGACAAAAGGAGAAACGCTCTTCACTTACACCGCATACTTGTCTATAACCTGCTGGTAATATAGGCAGCGAAGGAGATCGTTGTTGCTGGTGACAAAAAGCGTTCATCGCACGACCACATTATTCTATCCAAATTTTGTTGACACGAATCGACTGGGTCGAAAGTCAATTAATAGACGCCATAACATTTGGTTTACAATTGAACAAGAGGGATAGTTTCTAGCGTTAGCCCTGATAGCATATTAGAGAGCAGAAAACATACTGCACTATTCTTGCTTTTGGTTCCCTTTGATAGTCAACTATATACACTAAATCAAAAGCCAACTAGACATTTTAACGAAAGGGAAAATGGTTGTTTTAGCTGCATCAATATGTACCCGTGGAGGAAAAGCTCTTTTGTCCAGGCAGTTTAAAGATGTCACAAAGGATAGGATCACAGCATTATTAGCTAATTTTCCAGCGTTGATCTCTGATTCCGGGTCCCAACACACAACCGTCGAGGACGAACATGTCAGATATGTGTACCAGCCTTTGGAGGAGTTCTACATAGTCTTGATTACAAACAAACATTCGAACATTTTACAGGACATTGACACTTTGCACTTATTTGCCTCCACTGTTAGCAATATTCTCAGGTCTATCGACGAACGAGAAATTTTCGAAAATGCGTTTGAAATTTTGGGAGCGTTCGACGAGATTGTGAACTTGGGGTACAAGGAGAACTTGACCTTGTCTCAGGTTCAAACTTTCTTAGAAATGGACTCTCACGAGGAAAAGATCCAGGACATCATTGAGAGAAATAAGGAGTTAGAAGCGGCTGAAGAGAGAAGGAGAAAGGCCAAGGAGATCCAAAGAAAGGAGTTGGCTCGTCGTAATATGGAGCAAGCTGTACCCTTGAACCGTCCATCATGGGGAGAGACGAATAATTTCAGCACACCTTCCTACCCTACGACAAATTCCACTTATGAGGCCGCTCCTTCGTTCACTTCAGGCGAACAGTCATCATTGAGCTCCAAGCCTGTTCCTGCCAGAGGCGGCTTGCAATTAGGAAAGAAGACAGGTAAATTGGCAGAACAGCTGCATCCATTATTGACACAAGCCCAACCTCAGTTCCACCAGGTCCCAGAAACACACACACACGGCTATGAACTGCAAAACAACCTGACACCTAGCGTACGCTCACCTACACCCTCAAGAGCACCTAAAGTCCAAAACAATGGTATTCTAATTACTATCAACGAAAAGGTCACTGCTGAGATCACTCGCGAGGGATCTATTGTTCTGTCTGAAGTCAAGGGCGATTTGCAATTGAGAATCAACAATGCTGAACTTGCAAGTTCCAAGATTTTGTTGAAATCGGGAGAGAAGAGTAGTGGTATTCAATACAAGACACACCCAAATGTCGACCGTAATTTATTCACGGAAAGCAATATAATTGGCTTAAAGGACAAGAATAAACCATTCCCATCGAACGACCAATCTTTAGGTGTCTTGAGATGGAGAGCTATTGGTAAAAATGACGACTCTTCTTTGTTACCAATAGTGATAACAGCGTGGGTCAATAGTGACGATGGAAAGGCTGACGTAACATTGGAGTACGAATTGACTTCAAGCTTTATAGAATTGCAAAGTGCCCGTGAGTCTTTTGATGATGTGAAAATTGTTGTGCCTATAGCATCACATGATGTTGACTTGAGGGATGAGTCTGGAAATGTCAGCTACGATGTCACTGAAGAAGGGGTTGTTTTCACAATTTCATCGATATCATTCAGTGATCCCCAAGGTTCATTCGAATTCACAATTGCTACCCCAGATGAAGATTCACTCTTCCCTATGAATCTCCAATTTTCCACTTACAAGACAGATGCAAACGAAAGTGATGTTAGTTTCGGTAAGGTACTGGTGGTTGACGTTGTTTCCAACAATGAAGACGAAGACTCATTGCCATTCGATTTCCACTCCATTTTGAACTCCGAAAATTACCAGGTTGTCTGATATGCCATATCAGGCTTACTACATATGTTAATATAAGAGACTACAGCGAAGTTTAGAATCATTGATCTTATATACCTTGAACGTAATAAAAAGTATTTTGAAATGCAGCATGCAAGACACAAAGTAGTTCTCCGTATCAAAGATGTAGTCCCATCAGAGGCTTATAGAGTGGCCACTGAGAGCAATCGAGAAGTTGACGTCTAAGTCATATTTCACACTAAGGGCTTTCAATTCGTTGAGTATTCTTTTTCTCGGATCAAACATACCATCTGAGGACTCTTTTACATGGTTGATGACTATGTTGAGTCCTTTAAACGAGAAACTTTCCCGACTAGATGGACATAGTTGCAGCACACATTCTTCTCTCAAGGTTACAAGCTCATGTATCAAATGCTCTGGAGTTAAATGGCCGTAAAGCTCACTGGTCGACTCAACATGACAGGAGGAGCACTCGAGCACCACTCCTTTCAACGGTTGTTGGCTGCTATTGATAAGTGGTGCAATGAACCGCCATATCTTTCTATTCTTGCCTAATTTAGACACGGCGTCCGACTCAAAGTCACCAAAAATCAAGAGACTCGACTCTGTGTGCTTGTGGGTTATTAAAAATGCAGTTGAGTAGTAAGTCCCGATGGTTTCTATATTTTGTTTAATGCTGCAGCCTGGGTCCTCGGTATTCAAATCCAAGACTTTACCGTCTTGCTTGATCAACTTCCCATGCGAAAGGTCAAAAAGTGTAACCAAGTAATTGTCGTTTATTGAGAACGGTTTCCAAACTTCTTTCGACACAAGTTGTACAAGATTAAACCGGGGCATGTTGGGCCATATGATGTCATTGAAGATGTGCTTCTCCATGGCCTCGATGGTGTTTGACGACCCATAGACATTTTTCGGAGGCTTTGTCGACTGGGCTGCTGTATTGATCACCAATCCCAAGATGTGATCCAAGTGTGGATGTGATATGAGGTAGGTTTTGATGAGTCCGTAGATACGCAATGCATGCTTATATGGAGAAACTGACCTACTCAAATTTTCAAATGGAGAGGTCAACTTCGTGCTGGAATAGCTATTGGGATTCATGCTGTCGTTGTACAACTTTCTCTCTTTGCAATCGTCCTTTCTGCCATGAACCTCATTGTATATGATATCAGTCAATTGTCCCAATCCCGATCCTGCGTCTACGCATACAAGTTGGTCCAACTTATCAAGCTCCATCACCTCTTTGTAAGTTATATTCGCCGGTTTGAGCAAAATAGAGCAAGTATTGCCTTCGACGGGGCCGCCTGAAGCCCCAAGGAAAGTTAATTCGAAGCTCATGAATGTATCCAAATGATTGAATCCTTGGACTGAAAAACTATGCTCTACTTATAAACTTTGTACTGTTCATATCGAGCTAATCCCAAAGATTTTGAAACGGAAAGGCCTTTCTGCAACTTTTAGGAGTTTTCAATTGGCTGCAGTTAGCAAATGATGAAACTTCTCTCAAGATGTTGGTGATTGAAAGTAGAGCTTTATTGTTTGGAACTGTGCTCCACATAAATTAACTATCAAAATTCTTCACGAAAATAGTAGCAATTCGCAAGCAACCGCGACTATCCACGTAACTTCGGATGCTTGTTGAGTTACTCGAAGACTTATGCGAGTCGTATCTGTATCTACTAGCGAAGGAACACATCAATGTCCCTACATCTACAGGCGTTTAGGGGTTCAGGCAAATAAGCATAGATAAAGCGAAATGTTGAGTTTGATGTACTGATGCCAGACACTTCCTATATTGTGATGTGGTGGGAAATGCTTATTTAAAGTGTATACAGCCTCATACTAACAACTGCCGACGGGGACGGTGGACACAGCGATGAGGTGATGTTGGAAGGAGTCAAATTTTTCTAAAGCTGCTTGCTCCCGTAACCACGAATATCCTTGGCAAACTCCCATCTCTGGTCGTCGCATTTTATGTTTTTCTCAAAGGTTAGATCCTGGCCCTTTTTGATGGTGACCAAAGAGAATTTATCCAAGGACCTTGCATCTCTATAGAAAAGCACTCTCATACACTGTAAGATGGTTTCTCTAGCCTGCTGCTCGGTTACCTTGGTGTAGTCTTCGTCATAGGGAACAAGTTGTCTCAACAAAGGAGTGGCCAAGTAAGATCCAAAGCCAGTGGATATCGCAGAAGACCCGTATGTAACACCCAACAAGTCAACGTACTTCAAGAAGGGCGTACCGTCATCTGCAAAGCCGCCGACCACGGCAGAGTTCCACAAGGGGTTCATCTTGGATCTTCTGTTGTATAATACACGAGACAAGTACTCGTGAACGTGAGGGGCCCTCAAGTTGTGGCCGCCGTCGCTATCATATATCTCTTCTGTTGTCTCCAATTCCTCGAGCAATCTCTCAATGTATTGCATGTCTGATATATCGCCCGAGATCCCCACAATCGTCTCCTTGCCGACTCTGATGAGCCTCTCTATGTTCGTGAACCTGAGTAACGATCCGTACGCTCCCAAGTTGTCGGCCGCCATAATTATTCCGTCCTTGAACTTCAATGAAATCACCGATGTACCTGTTATAATAGGCTGCTGTGTATGCATCTGGGGAAACTTCTCAAGATCTGCCGCGTACGTATCGCTTTTCATACTAGCGTTTGCAATTTGATGGTTGTACTGTCCATATATATCGTTACGGGGTCTGCCCCATTTGAAAGGATCGTGCTCCATATTGTCACAATAAATTTCTATCAACAATTAAATCTCCAGTCAACCAGATAACCGAGAGCCTGTTCCTCGTCTTTGCTAAGGAATTTCTTGCGAATTAGTCTTGAAAGATTACTAGAAAGAAGGATATTTATGTAGTGAGTGGCAAACAAATATCAACTTCAACTAAAAAACACCAGGTACTGTATATAACCACAAAAACTTCCAGTCTTCTCCAGTACTAAGGGACAGCCCCAACGACTACTACAAGACGCTATTCTAGAGGTACAAGTAGCTATGGTAGCTGAGCAAGTGCCCGAGCAGCTCCACACAAGGCTGCGTTCAACGGCGCTTCAAACATGTAATCTGTGTATTGGGAACTTATAATAATAATGATATATGTAAATATATATGATGTATACTGAGGAAGCGAAGCTGAGGTGGTCAGAGCAGAGCTCAGGGGAGAATAGTTCACACCGGGAATTCAGTGCCAACATCCCAGCTTCGCTGGGATGTGCATGCTGAAGCCCAGAGTGAGGCAGCGCCCGAGACTATACGACGGTTCAATAGACATATTCTGCTCCACCACTCACAACGTTTTCTATTTCGGCCTCGGTAGGTGGGCTGTATCTAAACCTCTTTGACAATTGGGATCTAGAGAAGGCCTCTCCTTCTTTGGGTTGAATCGAGTTGCTGTTGAAGTAGCTGGTGGGGCTTGCGGATCCTACAGAACCCGGGATCTCACCTTCTGGAGCACATGGATGCTGTCTGACGCTGTTGCTCACATTCTCTGCGTATCGTGTTAGTAAGTGGTCCTTACGTTACGTCCTCACAAAACTGTTTTTAGCCAAATACGAATCCGTGGTGGATCCAGTTGGATGGGCATGCTTCTGGTCTACTCAGGGCAGACTTACAAAACAACAAGTAAAGAAACATTGGACAAGAAAAAAAACATACTTGGTGCCTTGTGTGGTCCCCCGACGAACTTGATAAGGGGTACATGCTTCATGAGTCTACTTGCTGCTCTCATGGCTCAAGTTGTTCTTTTTACTATTCCTACCAGTTAGAAAGTTCACGATTTGACATTTTGTTAAAAGTACCCCAATTGGCCCGACAGGAAATGGCAGATCCTGCACACAAACCAAGATACCCTAGTATATCCACAAATATACCAGTGATACCGTATCTAAGTTACATTTCCAAGGGAGAAAGTTGCTCGCAAGCTATTAGCGTGATTGCCTGACGTTAAAGACCTCTTGCAAGTGTAAAAAATTGTGCAAGTATAGTGCAAGCACAGGGAAAATTAATGGCTGCGAAATCAAAGCAAACTAATTGTCCTGAGCTCGAACGATTAGCTTATGGCAATACAAATGCCGATGTGGTAAGTTATAAGGAGCCAGACAGTCTTTCTGGGTCAATAGCGAGTCTACCTAATGTCATTATTCGAAGGATCATCTTTTTTGTTCATTGCAACAGTAGCGGAAAAGGGCTTGAGAGGTTCCAAGACATACTCAACTTTCTATGCACCTGCCGGCGACTTTACTACAACTACTACTACATGCTATTTGCCTTGGAGGCAATAACGGTTGCTGATGACACGAGCAAGGTAGAGAGGTTATTTTCAAACGAAACGAAAGCTTTTGGCTTCCAGTGCTTGCAATGCATTGCAAACAAGGAGCAGGTAAGAGAGAACTTACGAATGTTGAATATCAAGACAGCGAACAATTCGTATCTCACCCGGATACTCAACAGAGGGAGTAGCACCGAAAGCTACGGAAGCTTCCGCAGCTTTCTGCTCTCATCTTTCGACAGGTTACTCTTATCGACATTACCAAAGTTCCTTGGGTTGCACACCGTGGGGCTAGAAGGGAAAAGCATCAAAACGTTTCTTTACATAACTAAATTACCCCGGAATGTCAAGACGCTCTCGTTGTTCATCGATTTCAATGAGAACAACTTCAACAACGCCAAAGACTTGGCTGCTATGCTGCAGTATATTTCAGAGTCTCTGATCAGTGCAGACATCGAAAACTTGCAAATTTTTTCCAATTACCCCATCATGCAAACTAGGATCCACAGCACATTGTGTTTAGCTAACACCAAGCCGCTAATAACCTTATACGAGGAGTATTTTTCCATGAAAGTGGTGACGAAGTTCGAAAAAGTGAACTTTGTCCACAAAAGAGGACTAGTGATTTTTGGCACCATAGTGTATAACTTGCTAGACAAATTGAGGTACTCATTGAAGTCAATAGAGGTGGAAAAGATCGACTGTGCCTTGATATTCAACAACAATTTACAGGATCCCGACTTGAAGCCTCTTCTCTACAATTACCACTTCCCTCGATTAAGGCTCTTTGTGCTCGATAACATATCATCCGTCAAGCTAGAAACTTGGATCAAAGACTTCCAACTGAAAAACTTGTCGCTTCGAAATAGAAAGTCGTTGTTCATCGCAATGCATGATCAACTTAGTGGATTTCTTTTAACACGAACAGCCATGACACCACTGTCCTCTAACACAGGCTGGTCTCATTTCAAAGACCCTGTGTTGGCACTCAAAGAGATCAAATCAGAATTGAAGATTTATCTGTGAAGAAATGTATTCTCGCTCTAAGACTTAGAAGCCTCTTTTTTTTTTTCCACCAGGGAATACTGCTATGGGGCCCAATTCGAGATATATTTTCCAAGTTGATGTCCTGCTCGAGCCATAGTGAACAACTGGATGCCATTAACAATTCAGAAGCATGGCTTGAGAGACATTGCCAAACTAGCACCGCAAATCATATAACCATGAACTTGAATATTCACCATCAACAAATATATAACGTCACCGGACGCTAAGATGCCATCGATGTTCCAAACAAAAATCCTCAAGCAACCACTGTTGATATCCTTATTCTATTGATCCTAGGGTAGAGGCAGATACCTTTCATAACTTGTGTATTTTCATTACCGTTGGTCAACGGTAACTTTATATGGGAAACTTTATGTAGTTACACTACTTTGTAAGAAATTATTATAGAAGATTGAATTCTTCCATCTACGGACTTTTGCAGTTGAATTGAGACAAGCAAAGTATGAGTGACTCGAAGTTACAAAGAACCTTGCTTCGCTTCAGAAGCAAAATTGACAGTGGTGAGTTATACGAAGCACACCAAACACTAAGAACGATTACGAACAGATACGTTAAATCGAAGAATTTCAATGAGGCCATTGATTTGTTGTATCAGGGATCATCAATTCTTTCCTCCAAGAAAGACTTTGCTTCAGCTGGTGACCTCATAAGCTACTTGATTACAGTCTATGTGGATGCGGGAGTCAAATGCAGCAACGAAGCCAATGACAGGGCTTACAAGTTAAAGTTGATTGAGTTGATTGGACTGCTACCAGACACCGATCCAATTTTACCAGACTTAGCAAAGCAAAGTTTGCAATGGTCCCAAGATACCGGCTCCTCTAAGTTCGGCGACTGTGATTTACACCATATATTTGGCATCAAGTTTGTGAACAGTGTTCAGCAAGCCAATGCCTCAACAAGCGAAGAAGACAGACAGAAACTCTACGTCTACGGTGAATTACATTTGATTTTAGGAACTTATGAGTCACTTCCACCCTACGTCGAATTTCTTTACAGCTGGCTGAACCATGCCGACTCTCAAGTCGATAAAGGGATTTTTTTAAGTAGGGCCGTTATCAACTATGCCTATTTGAAAAATTTGAAATTCGCCCAGGAATCCATTGACAGATTCTTGCAAAAATACAACGAGTCAGGTGCTACTTTTGAAACTGTGGAAGAAGACGGGATCAGAGTGCATGTTTACCAAGGGCCAGACTCAAATTTGTTGAATTTTTTGCAGTTACTTGTCATCACATTGTCAAAAGCTGACGCAGGAGCTAAGTTCCTCAAGCTCTACAACCAGTATAAACCACTCTTGCAGGAAAACAACATAGCAGCTCCCATTGAATACTTGGGAAGGTTTTACTTTGGCTTGAACTTGGGCAGTCCACAGGGAGGACAAAACCCTTTGGCAAGTCTTATGGGAAATCTTTTCAAGTGAAACATGAACGTAACATAGTACATAAAACTTACAAATATTATAGAAAAGAGACATGTTATCGTAAAATCAGTACTCGTCAACCCCTTTTATCCCCTGGGCATCTTTGATAATGCACGAGTTCTCTAAGACCTCAACCAACTCAGGCCTCTTTGACTTGATAAGCTCGTGTTTCGCTTCTGAATACGTGCACCACCGTCTCTCTCGCCTATCCAGTTCAGGCCACTTTGGGCTTAGCTCATCAACGACCATTTCGAAAAGATGAAACTCTGACTTCGGAATTACTTCGCTTGGATCAAAATCCTCTCCTTGCTTTAGCACCGGTGCTTCAGATCCTCGAGAGTCAAGGACCACTGGCAACTTTCTCAATATTCTTCCTTCGCATCCTGCCTCTTCCCAAGTCTCTCTCACTGCACTGACAACAAAATCGTCTCCTTCGTCCAATTCGATCCCTCCTTTGGGTATTACCCATTTGTTCTTGTTTCTCGATGACAGAATCATAATTACTTTTGTTTTCTCGGGATTGAGACATAGACAGCCTGCTATCATTCTTGCCCCAGTTTCTGGATTGTACCTTTGGTTGCTTCGTCCAACTCGAGATTCCTTCGATTTATCGATAAGGTTAGGGTTCGTGGACATGCTTAGATTCACTTAAGTCTTGAACAACTCAAATTCAACCCCAATGTTGATTAGTATAAGCAGGATTATTGCAATGTTAATTTAGTTGTAAAATTTGGTCAGAGGTACTGAAAAATTAAATATACAGGATGATTTTTCGTATTTTGATTTGGCCAACTAAACAATTTTAGAGTAAAAGATTGAGGTTGACACAATATGAAGCTATCGTTGATCCTTACTAGTATCATAGCTGGAGCAGCAGCCCATTCCAGTGGTGGTGGTTTTGAGAAGAAACCGCCAGGATTAAACTGGCAAAGTTGGCACATGATCGAAGAACACCATATCACAGAGTTCGATACCGATTCTTTCTTCCATCTTCATGATTTGAGAGGAAAAGGTACTTGGAGTAAGAGCGATATCCTCAATCTTTATGGTTTGGCACGGGACGAGGTGATTGGAGATGGCTCTGGCATGGGAGAACACACACACGAGCGTGAATCAGTTACAGAAGCAGACAAGAACAACGTGGTGTCGACCATCTTGGGCATGATTGACACAAACAACGACGGCGAAGTTTCCTTGGAGGAATGGAGAAAGTTTATGTCAAGTGGGAAAGAGCTTCCAGACTTTGGATACGGAAAAGGCCACCACTTGGACTTTGAGAGAGAATACGAGGAGCATCATTGGAAGCAGTATCACGCCAATGATGATCCTGACGTATTGATCAAGCACGAAGAAGATATCGAGCATGAACTTTTGCATCACGAACATCTGATCGAGGAAACTCATGAAAACTCGCCAGAGATAAGGGCCCTTGCTCAAAAACATTTATCCAAAGTTAAAAAACACAACATACCACCAAAGTACAGACTGTCGTGAACTGCTTGCTTGCGACAGATACCGTGTATAGACTATTTACTGCTTTAAGTGACCGTATATGATTTGTATTTACATCTGTGGAAAGAAGACTCCATAATCTAGATTTGAAACTTTGAGTCAGTTAATAACAAACCTCTAGACCTTTAATTATCCAAAGAGCTAAAAGCACAATCTCTCAAAGCCTGTAACTCGTTGTTGCATTTATCTCTCGAGTTGCCGGTAGACTTGAGACAGGCTTCGTAGGCCTGGAGTCTACCAGCACATATTTTTTGCACTTTTTGGAAAGCTGGAACTTGAAATTTGATACATCCTGCTAAGCTCATTTGTTCGTTAGCACACTCCTTGGGATCAGGGTTTGGCTGAGTCATACATTTATGAAATGCTAAAAACTGTTGAGGGCAATGACGAGCAATATCCTCAAGCAAAATTTGATCCAAAAGTCCACTTTTCGGGGCCGACATCACTGTAAGTTTGCTGATTTGTAACTAAGATTGAATATTTCAAGACTGGCTTCTACTAGACCAAAACTATGATTATAACGGAGAAAAAACCGTAACTTTTCGATTGCAACAATATTGGGAACAAAAATTATTTTCATGAGAATTTTAGAAGAATAGTTTCTTTATCGACATTATTTATCAATGGCTTACTTCACAAAGGTTCCTCGAGGGATCAAGACAGCGTTGCTCACATTGTCATGGTTTCCTGTGATATACACTTTTGGGAATCATGTTTATCAACCATGCCAAATTTCAGGAATGTCGATGACCCCAACTTTTAACCCAGGATTATCAAGTACGAGTAAGGACATTGTCATTGTACAGAAGTTTGGATTGAGAAAGCCAAACTCACTTAAAAGAGGTGATATTGTGATGTTTAGGTCTCCAACAAATCCCGAAAAATTGGTAACTAAAAGAGTTGTCGGTTTACAAGGCGAAGAAGTGCTTACTAAAAATCCATATCCTAGACCTCATGCTAAAATACCTCGAAATCATGTATGGGTCGAGGGGGACAATGCATTCCATTCTATAGACTCAAATACGTTCGGGCCAATAAGCCAGGCATTAGTAACAGGGAAGATCATTGGCGTTATTTATCCATTTTCAAGAATAGGTACAGATATCTCGAAGGGAGGAAGAGATGCCAGAAGGGAAGACGAGGGTATACGATCCAAACAAGATGGACAAAATGATAGACAACAGTGATTGATTGAGTTTTCTTCACTCCAAGAAACTAAAATCAACTATAGTCATTTAAATTAGCATAATTAATTACGACGTATGACACATTTAATTCAAGCCTCTGCGTACAATCTTGAACCAATTCTGTAGCGGTGTTTCTTCTAATGTTTGTGTGATGACTGTGTAAACAATCGAGCCGCTTGTTGGAGAAGACCCATTCATGCTTTCGAGCCATGTTGGCTCCTAGTGAATCCTTGTCTCTAAACTTTTCATCCTGACAGCAGATTCGGAGACAATGCATCACTTCTGTTGGTGCGACGACATGGCACAAGAAGCAGGGGACATGATCGTCCTCATGTATATCTTCCGGTGTTTATTGATCTTTTTATGTTTAATGAAAGCGTTGACATTTAGTTGATGATACTGAAACGATGTGTTTTACTTCCAGGATTATTTACAACCTTGCTCTTAGGTAATGTCATTCAACAACTCTATAGCCCAAAGATGGATTTTGACAAACAATTGGGGGTCATCAGTCAACTCGACGAGCGACTTAGGCTTGATCATCGATCTTCTCAAGTACCTCTCATTGTCCAAAATGTCGCCTGAGCTCACAGACTCCGTGCCGTTGGAGCCTAGAGACTTCTGTAGCGCTGTTTCCACTTGCTGCTGTATGAGCGAGATGAGCTCAGTAAGATATGTAACGATAATGTCCCATCTCGCAAGAATCTCGGGTTCTGAGTCAGATACCACCATCAAGGAATACTTTCTTTCGGAGCCCCTTGCATTAACATCACTGGTCTTGAAGATCTTGCTGATACAGTAGCCATTCACTGCATCCCCATAAAATATAGGCTTCGAAATATCGGTTGTAGTCTCCACCGATAACGATTTCATTACAAGCTTTGTTAATGCTGCATATCTCTGTTGGGAAGATGGGTAGCACGTAGATATATATGTCTTTCGATCCTGTGTATCAAGGGAATCACTTGAGGTCACCACGTTAATGGAGTCGTTAGGTAAGATCAACTTACAAGATGCACAAGTCTGTAATTTAGATGTAGATGACAATAGATATTGGCTTTTCTCCTGGGCTCTGGCCTTCTGAGTACAGATAATCATCGATGGTCCATGTAGCTCACAGAAGTGGGCTAGACATGCCATATAGTTCGCCATATTTGTTCTGCTGCTCTGATTAAATGTCGAAGAGTCTTTATCAATTTTGCGAATTAGAAGTTCATAGACGATAAACAAAATTTATGTCATGGGAGACGAAAGAACATGCAACAACAAAATGATAGAAAACTAAGGAACTTGGGGGCGATCCTTATACGGAACTTGTATTTTGCAATGGAACCAGGAGTTTCTGGGAAGAAAAAAGAAGATGGTGTCGCTAAAACCCACGTTCAAAGTAAAGAAGAGAGTACTTCACGACGCAGAAGTTTATTTGAGCCCTTTTCTGGCTTGGAGGAACACACGCCGGCAGAGCTAGCAGAAATCAACAGCAGAAGAATTGTTGACTCGTATATTGTGGTTCTTGTGCCTACTGCTGGGAAAAAAAATGAAGTAGCATATATCAGTGAAGTAGTTGAAGCAGATCTGAATCCAAGTTTTCACAATATCACCATCCCTACTGCTTTCAACGGCAATGCAACGAGAATTGTTATACAGCTTTTTTGCAAGAAGGAATTGGAAAGAGAATGGTGTTTTTTTTACGAGTATAAGCTCAATTTCAATAACGTAGTAGGCGTTCATGAGTCTATGGCTAGTTCTGGGGACTATTTGAGGCCGAACGCGGTGGTGTTGCAGTTCAATGGCAGATACTACTCTTTGGAAAGTAGTCTTCTGATCACAAATGAGGCAGCATCTCAAGGTATCGAAGAGTTGGTTTCCAAATCCACTGTTCCATCATACACGTTTACGTCTATTAGATCTTTAATCAGTATGCTGCGAAGTTTGGGAGAGCTAGTATCATCCAAGAACAACTATGCATCTCAGATACAATCACACTTGATCGCTGTAAATGACAAGCGGTTATCGATCAGCTCGGTTTTGGAAAACCCAGACATTTTTGCAAGCAACAACTCTGTTGACAAGTACATCGACAGCCAGAAGCATGAAAATGATACTTTGATGTCCAAGATCTTATCGGTGAAGGTAAAGATGAGAGGTTATAAAGAGCTATTGAAGGACAGGATTCCTGCGGACTTCAATTTAATGACCAGCTACTTGCAAAACATAGACTCCCAAATCGAGTTGGTGAAAGAAACACTAACGACCTCAATATACCCTTCACTTACACAATTGATTTGTGAGAATACCCTATGTCTCAAAGACATCATAACACTTAAAAATATAGACAACAGCGTCAAGTTTGCTGTTATGGGGCTCGAATTTCCCTCCACCACTCAGGAAATACTAGATATTTGCTATTACAACAAGTTTAAAAAACACCCAACAGACAACAGCGATTGCGATACTGAGTATTTCGGCGACTCACATGCTTGCAACGTTAACCAAATCAACGCTGGACTCGGGTACATTGTGCAACTCATAAAAGGTTTATCAGATATCACCAACATAAAGCTTATCTATAAGATCATAAGCATGGAGAATATCTATTACATTATCTATCCATGGTTAGCAGGAGAGGGCAGGACTATGGGGAAGTATCCATTGCATTACACTTTGTTAAAGTCTGCTCATCCTTCGCAAGATAAGATGGACGGAAAATCACCAAGAAACGAAGATTTTGAAACTGGCCTTGACTTGCTTAACAAGAATATTCAGGCATTTACACAAGACACCCTTAATTTCTATATGCTTTCGAGAGAATGTCAAGGGGAAACAAGACTGCTTGCACATATAACATCAACAGATAGATTCGGCAATATGTTGTGGAACTTACAGTACTTGATATTGTTCATGACCGCCCCCATCGTGTCTCAGTAGTTCACTCCACGGCTTAGCATCATTTTCTTTTCCAACACAATTTAGCATCAACAAGATTCCGCCGCAATAACCATTCAAGTGGTCGGCTACAGAGAAGCGGTAGTTACATAGACAGTAAGAGAGAATTAAGTATCAGTATAATATCACAAACATGTCATTATTTTTATAAAATCATATAACTTAGATCAACAAGAATCCAGCAACTGCACCGACAGCACTGACACCAAGAGCAACTCTGTTGTGACCAGCCATAGCAGAGGAAGAAGAGCTCTTGGACTTGGAGCCGGAGCTGGAGCTACCAGAGCTGCTAGAACCACCAGAGCTGCTGGAGCCGCCAGAGGAGCCAGAGCCCGAAGAGCCGGAGCTAGAAGAGCCACCAGAGGACTCGGAGTCAGAAGAGCCAGAAGAACCAGAGCCCGAAGAGTCGGAGCTAGCAGAACCAGAACCGGAAGAAGAGCCCGAGCTGGAGGAGTCTGAAGAACCAGAGGATCCTGAGCCAGAGGAGCCGGAAGCAGCAGAGGCGCCAGAAGAACCAGACTCAGAGGCACCAGAGGAACCAGAACCAGCAGCACCAGAAGAACCGGAGCCAGATGACCCAGAAGCAGCAGAAGCTCCGGATGAACCAGAGTCAGAGGCACCAGAAGAGCCTGAACCAGAAGCACCAGAAGCAGCAGAAGCACCAGACGAGCCAGAGTCGGAGGCGCCAGAAGAGCCGGACTCAGAGGCACCAGAGGAACCTGAACCAGCAGCACCAGAAGATCCAGAACCAGAGGAACCAGAAGATCCAGATCCAGAAGATCCAGAAGAACCCGAGCTTGATCCAGCACCAGATCCACTGCTTGATCCACCTTCAGCGGATGCTCTCTTAGCAACTCCTCCTTGTGGGATTTGCACGTTTGCAGCCACGACACTGGAGGCGAGCATAGCTAATGATAAAACGCTGACTGTTCTCATTTTTTGTTTCTTCGTATTAATGTATATGTAGATCTAATTGAAAGTATTAATCTATAAAGACTCTTTGGCTTATTCAATTGGGGTCAATTTGCTTCATATTTATACCTTTCTTCCCAACACCTTCCATACTACACTGGGATGTTTAGAAGGCTGTGGATCACTCTGGTGTTCCTGCATTGCCATTGAATCTCCTCCGGTCTTCACGCTACTAAGACCACTGCTTCAAATCATAGCTTTTTGCACCACGATGGTTCTGTACTCAATATAGAGTCGTTGTCTTTGTTCAAAGCCTTCCAAATCACGTTTGAATAGACCAAATTACGGTTTTAACGTGACAGGATCGAACATTGTTGGCTCGACTGTGTTCCCCTTTTCCTTATTATTGCTATAACAAGTAGGCTAAAGGCTCAATTCAAATGAATTAGGAACGATTCTTCCCTAGACAGGTTTACCGTGTATCGTGAACCAAACAAGGAACGGTTTCAATCACAGTTGCTGTTTTTCGTTCTATACACCTTGCTGCATACCGTACTGTTCGGGGCTGGGACGTTGGCTGCTGGAGTGGGCCTCGGGGAGGTCCCTTTGGTCCACCGGCAAGGGTGGTGGTTTTAGTGGTGAGACAGCCGCCAGAGCCTGCCAGAGGCAGCCTCTATTAGCGCCAGAGGCAGCCGCTAATGGCGCCGCTAGGGGGAGCGCCAGCGGCGGCAACAGAGTTGGGGCCGCTGGCGGTCCCAGTGGCCTCGGGAGCACATGGGAGGGCGGAGTAGTGGTTCCTCAGCCGTCTCTACACAGTTCCTACAACATCGCATAATGATGGTGTTTGCGGAATTGTCGCTGAAGGCCAGAGTACTGTGGACACAAATGCCCGTGTGTCATTGCCACTACATTGGTTATGTTACATAGTTGGAGTGTTTTACTACTTAGAGAAATGGAGGCATAGTGTTTGAGCTCTCGAAACGGTTGTGTGCGAAGGCAGAGATCTCGAGCAAGCTGAGCAAGCTAAGCAAGCAGATGAGCCACGATCAAAGCTATAAGCAAGCGAATAAAGGCAGTGCCACTAAACCAAACGCGGTTCTAACTAGTCTGGCGACCACAGTGGCCGCAACGGCCAAACAAGCAGCTGGGGACGATGCTTGTGAGCAACGAGCGGAAGCTCACAACACGAAGCTGGTTATTTTTGGTTATTCTTTTCTGTTTTTGGATTTTGAAGTGGGTGTGGGTTCATCTCTGAGCCTTCTTTTAGACTTCTCTGGTGGGAATGAAGACAGTCCCTAACATCCAAACACCCAAGCACCATCTAAACTGCGAAACACCCGAACACCATGAAAAAAAAGAACGAAGCACTTCGCGAAGCACAGCAAATGCCAGGCTCAGACGTGGTCTTCGCCTCGAGGACTCGACAAGTCGACATGTCGAACACTCGGTATGTCGAAACCAAAGTAGGCTCAGCCCATGAACGCACCAGCAGCCAAACACAAGTTTCTTCTGGTGAAATGCACTTTAAAGATTGGCGTTTTCTTTGTAAAGTAGGCGGTCAAGTGGTCACTAGATGCTACGACCTCTCTGCGAGACAGCTTCTCAGCCTTGTTCTGCTGAGCATCGCCATTGGAAGCCGGGTTGGCGGTGGTCGAAGAGGCATTCTCGAGCGAGAAGGCCTCAGGCTCAGGACCTTGGTCGTTGGTGTTCCTTTTCACGTCCCAGACCCTGACGGAGTGATCGGCACCACCACTGACTAAAACAGCCCCGTCTCTCGAGAACTGCAAAGAGTAAATAGAGGATCTTCCGTGGCCCCTCATGGTCTTTATTCTTCTCCCGGTTCCTGCGTCCCAGAGATTTATGACACTGTCTTCTCCGGCAGAAGCCATCCATCTGCCGTCAGGGGATACAGCCATGGTGTTTATGGGACCGGTGTGTCCCATAAACACCCGCACAGAGTTCCCTGTATGGACGTCCCACATGCGGCACGTCTTGTCAGACGACCCTGAGAACACATAGTTTGAGTTTGGATGAAACTCAACACAATCCACATCGTTTATATGCCCTGCAAAAATTCTCAACGGGAAAATGTGATCGGTAGCCCACAACCTCGCTGTCTGATCACTGGACGCTGTTGCGAAATAATGGCCCAAAGGCGAAAACTTGACGTCCCATATGGGTTGATTGTGACCCTTGTAAGATACCAACGCCGTGTAGGAGTCCAACGACCACAATCGCACTGTCTTGTCCTCCGACCCTGAAAGCAAATACCTGTTGTCGGGCGAGAAAGAGACGCTGTACACAGATCCACTATGCCCAATCAACTTGCGACTGTTTTCATTATTATGTCTATCTCTTTTGAGAACAGATTTGAGTGGTTTACCGTCTAAGCTCCATAGTTTGACAAAACTGTCCAGGAACCCCGCTGCCATGAGATTCGAATCTTCGTTGAAGTCCAAGCAGTTCATATCACTATTTGTGTTGTGAAACGTATACATACATACAGATGGTGCACTTGCCTGAATAGCATCCAACTTGATTTTCGATCTCGAATCTTCTACAGCCAATATTTGCCTCTTAATATAAGAGTAATCCTTCATTGGCAAGGGAAGCGATTCTCGCGCTGGAGAGTCATCTTCAGGAGCTGTGATCTCTTTGAACTCTTCCGTCAAAGTCTTCCCATTGACTGGCTCAACCTTCTCATCTTTTACCTTCAACTCGGCCTCTATTTCTTTTTGTACTTCAGGCTCCATAGGGAGTTTCCCCAACTTTACTGGTTGCTCGTTAAACTTATCAACGTCATTAGTTTTCGATTTCGTGAGGTAGCCGGGAATTCCCTCCTCTGGGTTAGCCTCGCCTGCCTGATCAACTTTGTCCGTTTTGGTAGAGGCGACAACAGGATCAAGATATTGGTTGATTATACGAATTAAAATGGCACCTCCAACAGCCTCATTTTCATGCAAAAAGTATAATAAAAGATTGATCGATGTTTTGGAGACAATAACTTTGTACTTATTACTTCTGTAGGCTTGTCCCAACTCATTTTCTTTCAAATGCTCAGGTAGAGATATACCGGCTAAAGAATTGATTTCAGTGCCATGGAGTAGAACATGGTCTTCACGGAATTTGTCAAAAAACTCTTTTGACTCGGTAGAAAATCCTTTGGACACCAACTCTAAAAAGCAGTGAATGAAAATCGGGTACAAAAACCTTGACAATTCGGGTTTGTACAAATCCAATGATGTCTCAACCCACGTTCTCAACATGGTGTATACACGGTAGTAAGTTTCTGGATCATTTTCCTGTCTCTGCTTCTCCTCATAGTCTTTGAGATCTCTCAATTCTTTTTCTTTGGCTAAACGAAATTCTCGGTCTCTACTCTCTCGAAGTTCTCGTTCGACTCGCAACTGTCTGTCTCTTAACTCCCGCAATTCCCTTTCATTCCTGTTGCTTTTATCTCTCAAGTCTTTTTCCCTCTTCGAAATCTCGCCTGGCCCTGCTATATTGTTTGTTGAAGGACTCACTGACGATACCGGTGGTGTCGGTGTATTGGAGCTTTCTAGTCTAAGCATAGCTTCTGTTCTTGTGTAACCTTTTTTATTAAGATATTCAAGAACTATTCTATTCAAGTCAGCTTGCGAGAACTGAGGCTGCTGCCCTCGGCTTTGCTGCTGGGGTTGAGGTTGTTGGGGCCTTCCATTATTAGGTACATTTCTTGCTTGCGGCTGGTTGCTTCGTGTTTGTAAAGGTGGTGTCTGTTGGCTGTTATTATTCAGCAGCTCATTAGACTGACTGTTTTGACCCGCCATTCCTGATAACACCAGTGTTTAATTGATTATCTTCGTATACTCTTTCTTTAAACAACGAATTTGATATTTGAAAGTTTTGTAGTGATGTTGAGACATAAATACGACATAAATACGACATTTGATGTAAAAGAGCCAACTCCAACGTCGACAAAGAGCTACTTATGACTAACTACGGGCCCCGGTCTTGAACAAGGGTACCGCTATGTCCCAGGGTCCCTGGATCTCGTTTTTGTATTTTTGTAGGAATAGGAAATAAGCTGGTAATAGAAACATGATTCCAATTTGGCCCATCAACCAAAGAACGAGGATGCGATAACCAAGGAGAACCTTGATGAGTGAGTAGACAAGACCAAACAATGCTCCTGTAATGATCTTGTGGAATGGCTTTTTGTTGTAGTGTTTGCGTATGGTAAAGTCGAAGATGGGAAGGAGGACATTAATTTGAATTGCGAATAGAATGAAACAAAAGACTTGTATAGACGAGTTCAATCTCAGGGCCAAGACGATGGCATTGGAAAACGATAGGTTCGTCGATAGTATAGGTCGGTAGCTGTCAATTGATGTGCTCATGCCGTAATCGTGGAAAATGATATTAGTGATGCATAGAATGGACGAGAGAGCCCAGATCGAATCTGATGATGTGGACCTCGTTAGCGACTTCAAAACAGGCGATAGCACGAGAAGCATGAAGATGAAAAGCAAGAATGATTTAAATCTATGAGTGGTGCCCTCGTTGTGTATTGGGTGTAGCTGCTTTTTTGATAAAGTATTCTCAGAAGTGCTGGCAACCCCGGCGAGTGACGGCTGCCCAAGACCACTTATACGCTCCCACAGGACGTAGCCAAACATGGAGAAAACTGACGTTATCACCATGGGCAACAATGAATTCCAAAGCCCATGGTATATCCCCGTGAAAACCAAAACCACGAGCAACAAGCTGGATATGTGGAACATGATCAAGCTGAAATCCTCCACTAGACGCCAATACGAGTATGTCGACACCGTGGCGTTTCGCTTCAACTGAGATAGGAAAGTTTCACTGGTATAGTTGTCAGGATAGGGCTGGTTCATGTAGAGGAGCTTTTTCCACGGTGGTTTCTTCTTCATTGGTGACCTTGAACGTTGGCGTTTCCGCCTTTCGTGAGTTGTTATCTGGAATGTCGGTACGTCATCTCTTATCTTTGGTACCTCTAGGTTATTCATGCCTTAGAAAGATAGCCTGTTTAAAAGCGAAAAGGTGTCTTCACACTAGGAATCATGTAATTAGATTTAATTGAGATACGAGCATAAAAATTTGCTGATTCAAAAACAAACTAGTAGGTTTATTTCTTAGCAATCGACTGGGGAAAGCTTTTGTTGTACTGGTTTACGATTCAACGAGTCCCCTAATTAAAAGACGTCAGCTTGATTAAGCAAAGGTTGAGATTTTGATACTAGTACATTATCGCAGGAACAAAAATCTCCCTTTTCATCTTGCCTATCGATTAAGTTCTTGTCGAAAAAGCAATTGGAAGCAGCGTCTCCAACAGAATAGAAACAACCTGAGAACATAACTTCTACAGAAGAGAGACCCCGGGGGGACACTACACACATACGATGTCAAGCGAAGACAACAAGCTTATAGTTCCGTACTACGGGAACAACGATTCTGTTTCTTCAAACTGGTCCAGCTTTGCTGGCCCCAGCAATTTTCGAAGAAGCAAGTCAAGCAACAGCATAGCAAAGCACTCGGCAGACACCAGCATAAGTGAGTCAGCGTACCACTTCTACGGCAACGATAACAGAAGCATCAAGACATTGGACAGGATATCCAGCGGGAAGCCCAGCGTGGCGTATCTGGACAAGTTGTGGACTCAGATCGACGTGTTGGACGACGTCAAGCGGTTGTCGAACGACTTGAAGCTCAAAGGCTCGTTTTTCAACGACAAGTTCAACTACGAGCTCGACAACCTCAAAGCACTGCAGAACAAGCTCATGGAGGTGATGGAGCACCAGCAGGTCATTTCCCAGTCCCACAGCCGTGACGGACAACTCCACGGCCAACTCCACACACGAGACAATAACGCGACGCTGGAGCCCCATCCGCACCCAAGTCCCGACTACACGCTGGCTTCGGAGCATCATCGGTCTCTTTTGTTGGATGATCTTTTCGACGACCCAAGGAATCCGTCAAACCGGGTCTTGTACGACAAAAAAGGTTTCGACCTGGTAATGAGGCAGATGGACGACGTCAGGACGAACCTAGCTGCAGTGGCCTCCAGCATGAAGAGCCTCGAGGACACCACCGACGATTTGTGGTAATCCCAGCGCCCTCCATGCCATTACTTCCGCTCCCACTGCCGAACCAATACCTCCTGCTCGCTTCTGCCCTCCCCCAAGCCCTCCCATCTCCTGCCACGTCCTCCTCCGTCCCGCTCCGCTCCCCACCGATGTCGCACCTCGACCGGCTCGCACCTCGACATGTTCGCAGCCTACAAAACCACTATTCCACTACATGCAACAATTTCCCACAAGTCTGACCACTGCTGACGCCAGATAGGGAAACACTACTCAAACCGTATATCTTAATGACCATGGCGCATCTGTACCACTAAATTATTCCTCCAGCACAAGAATTTTTCCGTCGTCCGTCCGTCACGGAAAAACATTCGACCCGCATAAACTACGGATTAACTCCCTGACGCACAAAATTGTCATTTATCGGGGACAAATGCTGGGAATTTCGGGCAGTTTAATAGCATCATCTCAGCTTGGAAAACACATTGTGTAACACTCTTACTGTCATGTATGTCTGCGCGTAGCTCCACTATCGATTGTAAGCCTGAATCACACAACAAAAAAGAAGGCCATCAACGGATTTCGAACCACTTTTTTTTTTGTCTCATTTTTTTTTTTTTTTTCTTYTTTTYTTTTTTTTGTCATTTTAAGCTGGAGATTAATTTTGTGGACTTTGACCAACTTTCCAACACACCTGATTTATTGAGATAGTAAGGATTAAATAGGCAAGTTAGTTCGCTAAAAGCTCTAAGATCCACTATCAGATTTAAAGGAAAAAAAGCAACTTGTAGTAAAAATAGTTTCAGCGATGATACAAACAGTGAGCACGAACAGTGAAAAATTCAAGCCGTTAGCCAATGTGCTGGAGGAGCTTCGGGGAGAAGTTGAAAAATTGGAGGAGGCGTTGACGATCTCAGCGGAGACGCTCAAGAAGATCACGGAACACTTCATAGGAGAGCTTTCGAAAGGGTTGTCGAAGAAAGGAGGGAACATTCCCATGATTCCTGGATGGGTGATGGACTTCCCTACGGGCAAGGAGACGGGAGACTACTTGGCGATCGACTTGGGAGGAACGAACCTCCGGGTTGTGTTGGTCAAGTTGGGGGGAGACCTGACGTTTTCGACGACCCAGGAGAAGTTTGCCTTACCAGAGCACATGAGAACAGCGACCGCAGACGAGCTTTTCGACTTTATTGCGGTGTGCTTGAAGAAGTTTGTGCAAGAGACTTTCCCGGAGGGGGTTTCCCAGGCGTTGCCTCTTGGGTTCACGTTCTCGTACCCTGCCACCCAGAGCAGCATCAACACCGGTGTTTTGCAGAGATGGACCAAGGGGTTCGACATTGACGGGGTCGAGGGCCACGACGTGGTGCCCATGTTGCAGGACGCCATCAAAAGAGTCGGCGTGTCGATCGATGTGGTGGCATTGATCAACGACACCACCGGGACCTTGGTCGCCTCGATGTACACCGACCCCGAGACCAAGATGGGGTTGATTTTCGGTACTGGCTGTAACGGAGCCTACTACGACGTCGTTGGCGATATACCAAAGTTGGAAGGCAAGGTGGGTGGCGACATAACAGACAGCACGCCTATGGCCATCAACTGCGAGTACGGTGCCTTTGACAACGAGCACCTTGTCTTGCCCAGAACAAAGTACGATGTCATGATCGACAAGGAGTCCCCCAGACCGGGCCAGCAGTCTTTTGAGAAAATGATCTCCGGCTACTACTTGGGCGAAGTCCTCAGACTCATCCTTTTGGATTTGGCCAAAGAAAAGAAGTTGATCTTCAAGGGACAAGACTTGTCCCAATTGGAGAAAGTGTTCATCATGGACACCTCTTTCCCGGCCAGAATCGAAGAAGATCCTTTCGAGAAGTTGTCCGAGGTCGAGGAGCTCTTCAAATCCATCTTGAATATCGAAACCACCTTGGAAGAGAGACAGATCATCCACCGTCTCGCTGGACTCATTGGTGAGAGATCCTCCAGATTGTCAGTTTGCGGAATTGCAGCTATTTGCAAGAAAAGAGGCTATAAAACCGCTCACTGTGCTGCCGATGGTTCTGTCTACAACAAGTACCCAGGTTTCAAGGAAAGAGCCGCTAAAGGTCTCAGGGACATTTTCGAATGGACTTCAGAAGAGGACCCTATCATCATTGTTCCTGCAGAGGATGGTTCAGGTGCTGGTGCTGCCATCATCGCCGCCTTGACCCAGGCTAGATTAAAGAAAGGTTTGAGAGTCGGCATGGAAGCCTAGCTGCTTACGCCCCCACGTTTCTCCCAACCCTCTCTGGGTGCTTCTAAAGGAAGCACTATAGACACTAGTTGTATATACATATAATCTTTATATAATTCACGTGATTGATCATTTTGACTATAGTATCTGGATTCATTTCTTCACAGACAAACTCCGTCACTAAGTAGGCAAAGAGCGGAGGGAATGGCAGAATTTGCTCAGCAAAGTGATATACGAAGAGATGCTCCACAGGCTTCTGTGGCTGCTGACGAGAATAACGACGAAAAATTTGCTGGAGAAGTATCGAGGTGGCTAAATCAGTACGCTGAAGAGGAACAGGAAGGTTTGGATCGTGAATTAGAGTCGTACGGTATGCTCGAAACATCAGAAAGTGCAGAGTACATAAGCAGGTATGTGGAGTCGGATGAGGACGCAGGAGAGGTATCAGCTGTCAGGAAAGGGAACGAATATACAATCAATATATGGACGATTATTAAAAGGGGATCTATCAACGTAATACTCCCATTTATCAACGGAATGATGTTAGGATTTGGCGAGATATTGGCCCATGAGATTGGGTTCCACTACAATTGGGTGGGTGCTAGGGTGCAGCCTCCTAGGAGAATTGAGCGTAAGAGAGCACAACAATCTGTGTTCCTTTAAGATACAAAACACGATACTTGGCTATAGGCTTCAGGTAAATAACAATAATGACGTTACAATGAGTCGATAGCATAATTTTGAACCTTTTGTGATGTTTATTTCACTTTTATGCTAATAATAAATACATGTTTATAATTTTCAAAAGGATCTAGACAGTGTGATGCCTCGATACCTTGATGCACACAGACTTATGAGTAGAATAGGTATTCAAAATACTCTTTGAATTGTGCCTTTACCTCTTCTGGCTTGAGTCTATACTTGAAAGTGAAAAATGAATGGGTGTTGTAGGTGATTTGGAAGTTTTCCTTGATTCAGCTTGTTGTGGCTTCTTCAGTTGTCCCTTCCTTTCGCTCTTCAAGATGAAAGCTTTCAAACTACTGATCAGTCTCTTTCCTCTCAACAAATGGAACGTACAGCTCCTCTGCACCAATCGGATATATCCTCTTCAGACCACAGGTGGTACAAGTGTGAGTTAAACGGTCGTTATGTTTGTCTTTTCTCTTTGACTCGTTTTCGATCCTTATGGTCATACTGATACCTGGGATTAAAAAACTATCGCAATTCTTACACACAGTTCTTTTCATGGAAGGACTTAGTTTCAAAACAGTCTTTTTGGATACAAGCTTCAGGTTTCTAGCGTATGCTCTCGAAAGCACACTAAATTTGTCATTTTGAGCTAACGTTCCTGAAACTTGGTAAAGATATGATATTCTTGAGTAATGCTCCAAATGGGGGACGTGCTTTGGAACAGCAAGGCTATTCTTTTCATTCCTCTTTGGGCCCATGCTGTTGTTAGATCTATCGAGACATCACCATTTAGAAAGTGACATTTTTAGTAGAGCGCGACATTGTGGGAAAAATGTCGCCATATTTTATCATTACTTCCTACTGAGAAAAACCATCAACACTCTCTGGTTTATACAAGTTTCTTTTGGCTCAGAGAAACATATAAGTTAGAACTTGAAGAAACAGAATGAGTGGATACGACAGTGCTCTATCAATTTTTTCGTAAGTAGCTTTCTACAGCACAATTGGCTTCCATTTATGTCGAAATCACTGAATCGCCACCGTATATGATCAAACCAAATTCGAACACCATACTAACAGCCAACAAATAGCCCCGATGGGCATGTTTTCCGTAAGTTATTTAAAGTGAATTAAGCACTTACATGGACACATACTAACGGTTTTAATATAGAAGTCGAATACGCTTCAGAAGCGGTTAAAAGAGGTACATGTGCAGTTGGCGTAAAAGGTAAAGAATGTGTTGTATTAGGATGTGAAAAGAGAACTACCCTCAAGTTACAAGACCCTCGTATCACCCCTTCTAAGATATGCAAGGTTGATAATCATGTATTGTTGGCATTTGCTGGATTGAATGCTGATGCTAGAATTTTAGTAGACAAGGCGAGGGTTGAAGCACAGTCTCATAGACTAACATTGGAGGACTCTGTCACCATAGAATACTTGACAAAATACATTGCTGGTGTACAACAAAAGTATACACAATCCGGAGGTGTTAGACCTTTTGGAATTGCTACCATAATTGCAGGGTTCGACAGTAATGATCACGTCCCTAGATTGTACCAAACTGAACCTTCGGGTGTGTACAATGCATGGAAGGCCCATGCAATTGGCAGGTCGGCAAAAACCGTGAGAGAATTCTTGGAAAAGAATTACGTAGAAGAGATGAGTAATGATGAAACTATTAAGTTGACTGTGAAATCTTTGTTGGAAGTTGTGCAAACAGGTGCCAAAAACATTGAAGTTTCGGTTTTGAAGCCTGGAGATGTGATCGAGCAACTTTCAGTGGACGAAATAAAGAAGTTCGTGGACGAAATTGAAGCCGAGAAAGAGGCCGAAGCCGAGAAGAAAAGACCAGCGTCGAGGGATGCTTGAAGTGCGTGAAACCAGGAGCCAAATGGAATAAAAATCCAGCTTACATTAATGTCAACACATTAAGAACAAGTAATATAGATAATTACGAAATGCAACGTCTTTCCATTTTCAGTTGAAAAGGCGATTGAAGTAAGTAGAAAGAAATACACCGATAACGTTGACAAGTAAATTATACAATTTGTAAAAAGTATGAAATCCTAGAGCTATAACCTTACTTCTTTGTCTTCTGTTTTTTACTTTTGAAGTTGGTTGCACTTGCGTTCTTCCTTTTCCCATCGCTTTTGTCATTGGGTTTTGATACCACTTGGAAGAACCCATCAAGTCTACCTTGCACTCCGCCTTTCAAACCTTTTTTCAACTTCTCTGCACCACTACGAATTCTCTCCTCACTGAACCCTTTCTCTTTAACCATGTACTCTATAAGTCCCTCAATATTAGGCTCTTTCCATTTCAAGGACACTTCATTCCCATTTATTACTTCAGGATTCATGAAGAGTTCCCTAGCTTCTGTATAAGGCCAATCTTCTGGAACCTTGTATTTAGTTTTCAGTGGATTTTCGTTGATGAATTTAACTATGTTATCTAATGAGCCGTGTTCTTTGATAAGTTTGAATGCTGTCACTGGACCAACTCCTTTTATAGTTTCACAGTAGTCACAACCCAAAAGTATACATAAGTCAACAAATGTTTTCCTGTCCATTCCAAGGCTTTCCATGACTTTAGTGTACTCGATTTGATCTATAGGCATCTTTCTTGCCTCTGAAAACGTAAGGTGCCTGAGAAAGAATGGAGGTTCGTAGCATATGGTATCCATATCTTCAGAAGCTGCTGCAAAAACCTTCCCTGCTCTAGCTAGCTCGGCGCACTGTGCTTCTGCTTCGCAAGGAGCGTTGACATATGGTATCCCCATTAGATCGAGTAGTTTCTTGGCTTCATCATTCTGCTCTCTGGTAACTCTCACCATCCGTTTTTCGTACCTTACCATTTCTTCTAAGGTCGCCTCATCCTTGATGTTTTCCATCTGCTTGATAGCCTCTTCCTTTCTAAGCAACCTTTTCTCCAACTCTCCTCCCTTCAAGACTGGTGGTTTACCATCGAACACGAATACAGGCTTTATATTATTCTCAACTAGTCTGATTGTACGATAAAACATCCCCAGTAAATGTGAAGTTGTTTCTCCTTCGTCATTCATTAACTGCTGCCCTTCTGCCTGTCTGACTGCAATTAAAAACTGATACAAGCACATAGAAGCATCGATGGCTATCTTTCTACCAAATAAATTTTTAAGCTGAAACTCTTTGAATGCTCCAGGAGCATGCTCCTTAATCAATTGATTGAGCCCTGAATATGTTAGAATTACGTCTCTTAGAAAACCACGACTCTTCCTTCACTTCAACATACCTTTAACACCCATGTTAGTTGCTAAAGAGTGGTAATAACATCAATACTCATCTGAAAAATGTATCGCGTTCAAAAAACACGTCTCAATGAACAAACTAATACAGAACATGATTTAAACTTTTATACACAATCAACAGTGTCAATACATTAAACTTATATATTACATTGATTTGACAGAGAATGTCCAGTTACCAGTTACTGGATCGTAGGATTTAAATTCCATATCCGGCAACTTCTTTAATTTTTCAATATGACGTTTCACAACTTCACTCTTCGGATCCAAGATTGGGAGCTTATCAGCTTTATTGATGGGGTAGCAAGACTCGAGTGTGATTTCTGCTGGCAAATTTAGTCCCTCACCCTCCCTTGGCTTGTTATCGTCAGGATATACGATACAAGACTTAGATCCAAACACAACTAAGCTGCCCGTGATATCGTTCACATTAACCAAACTTGAAAGATCAACAGGTTGCAAAAACCTAATTTTACCGTAATGTTGACGGCCAATAACAAAGTCTTTGACTGACCTGAGCTCTGACAATGACTTTTTCTTCAACTCTGAAATTGGCGGAGATGTCCAGTATCCATCGTCGTCAGTTTCGAGAATCTTAGCACCATTGACAGTAGACCCATTACCTAAAAGCTTTGGTGATTTAGTGCTGTCCTCTATATTGCCAACTTCTGCTGCATCACCATTGCTCAAAACAAATGAAACTTGTTTAGATGGTGTATACTCGTTCTGGTCAGCTGGAAGAATAGAGTCTTGCTGTTCTGGAGATTTCGCTTTGCCGAGCACAAGCTTCTTGAAGTTAGTTTTAGGGGCGAATATATCGGAAGACAAGATGGCTTTGTCAGTCTCAGAGGAGAAGAGAGAGTCTCGTTTTTGTGGAACTGAAGCCAGACTCTTTACCTCTGTAGATGCGATTTCTGTGTTCGATAGCACTCTAGGCTTGAACAATGGAGCCACTCTGTGAACAGCTCCGAGAGTGATTGGCTTCTTGTTTGACTTCAAAGAGCCAACTGGGGTTGCATTAGGAAGCTCTCCTTGAGTCTGTTGTTGCTGAGTACCGGTGATACTTTGAAACAATGGGTTGTCTCCATATGGATTTCTGGCACTGATGTTATTCAACGTTTGCAGCAGTTGTTGCTGTTGTGACAACTGATTCTGAGGTTGTAATGACGAGTTTTGATTGTTCGAACCAAACAAACCACCTCCAAAACCACTCGTGGTATTAGAAGTTGACGCGTTGTTATTTCCCCCAAATAAGCCTCCAGAGTTAGCTTCAGCCGGTTTGCTACCGAATAAACCTCCTGTAGTCGCTGGCTTACTGCCAAATGCATTGGAAGATGTGTTGTTACCTCCAAATAAGCCAGAAGATGTGGTGTTATTCGCATTGTTACCGAATAAACCACCTGATGTGCTATTATTATTATTATTCCCAAACAACCCACCTCCCAGAGTGTTCGTATTTGAGTCTTGTGGTTTATTACCGAAGAGACCACCAGAAGTATTCAGCCCACTACCAAAAGCATTGTTCGTTGTACTACTATTGGTACTTGATCCTTGTGTGCCAAATAACCCCCCACTTGAAGCTGGTGGTTTATTTCCAAAGAGGCCACCTCCAGAAGCATTATTTTGTGTATTTCCAAATAAGCCACCCCCAGTCCCTGTCGTATTCAGGGAGCTTCCAAAGAGGCCACCAGAAGACTGAGGTTTATTTCCAAAAAGACCAGAGCTTGTATTATTTTGATTATTCTGTCCACCAAATAAGCCAGATGTATTGGTGTTGTTATTTTGTCCAAATAATCCTCCACCGGATGTGTTGCTCGACTGGCCAAAAAGACCGCCTCCAGTAGCAGGCTTGTTGGCACCGAAAGGACTTGAAGTATTATTGTTTTGAGTGCTGCCAAATAATCCTGTACTATTCGTTCCACTCGAAGCACCGCCGAAAGCATTAGTACTATTATTTGCCCCGAAAGCATTGTTTGTATTGTTAGACCCAAATAATCCTCCGCCTGTGTTGCTGGCTTGGCCGAATGGAGAACTGGTAGAATTGTTGTTGTTTGCCCCAAATGGTGAATTACCAGCCAATCCACCTGTGTTAGTATTGGAGCCAAATGCCGGTGTTGTATTGTTGGCACCAAAAGGTGAAGTACCAGGTTTAGATCCAAAAAGTCCTCCAGAGCTTGGAGCACCAAAAGTATTTGACGAATTTGTTGTCCCAAATCCAGTGGGCTTGTTCCCACCGAATGCATTGGATGATGATCCAAATGCATTATTGGTTCCTCCAAACCCTGAATTGGTAGAGAGTCCTCCTCCAAATGGAGAGTTATTCAGCTGTTGATTTCCGAAAACTGAACCAGTGTTTCCAGTATTGTTATTGGCACCGAATGCTGATGTCGTATTATTTGCTCCGAATGCAGAGTTTGAACTTTGTGCAAATGGTGAGTTGTTATTTTGCGTGCCAAAGGTCGACCCGGTGGAGGCTCCAAATGGCGAATTGTTGTTTTGGGAACCAAATGCAGACGTGTTATTGGTATTCGAGAGACCAAAACCGAATCCTCCTCCGGACGACGAGGTATTGAATGCACTTGAAGCTCCTTGGGCACCTGGTGCACTTCCGCTACCAAATCTCCTCCCTTGCTCGTAATCTTTCAAACGAAGCTCTTCGAAAGAAAAGTTTTTATACTCGGGCATTGAACAGATATTCTGGTAAACGTTGGTGCCATTAGCATCCTTTTCAGTGAACGGGGCATATGGCTTGCCTGCTGTACCGTTATTGACATTAGGATCAACAGTACTGGCACCTCCGAATGTCGAGCCTGAGCTAGCTCCAAAGGGCGAGGTGTTGGTGTTGCTTGGGGTGCCAAATCCGCCAAATGAAGGTTTGCTTGCCGAACCGAAAAGACCAGTTCCAGTTGTACTGGACCCACCAAATCCAGTGCTGCCCATTCCGTTGTTTGTGCCAAACGCAGTATTGGTGTTACCGGTGCCCGATCCAAAGGGAGAGGAGGTAGTATTTGATGAGCCAAAAATGCCTCCTGAGCCGCCACCAGCAGAATTGGATCCAAATGCTGAGCTGTTATTGGTATTGCTTCCAAAACCACTACCGCCTCCAAACACGCCCAGTGATGTATTATTGTTGTTGCCCCCAAAAATTCCTCCCGAGCTATTAGCGTTATTACTAGCAAACGGTGATGTCGAATTGTTATTGGAGGCTCCAAAAGGAGACGTATTGCTACCTCCTGTACTGCCGAAGCCCCCAAATCCTGATGTAGAGCGCCCAAACATTTCTTATCTTGAAACTAAAAGGATCAGAAACTTGTTGATGTAATCAAGTTGTCCATTTAGAACTGTTTACGCTTCATATCATTTTTTTTCTTAGAGGTGGTCGTGTATATTGCTCAAAAGTTTTCTATGGTGAAGATTTGTTAGCACTCTAATCTACAGATGTAAACGTATTTTAGGAGTCAACGACTGTTGTTTTCTTCTTGCTTACTACCAAATGGCTGATGTCAGCTGAAGCCGTTCTTTTTCGTTTTACTGTGACCTTTTTGGCTTTCGCTGCTTTTGTCTCAGCCTTTTTCAATTGCTCTGCTCTTTCCTTTTCGCCCTGTTTAGCAAGGACTACCAGCTTTTCTCTTATGTCTTGGTCGTCTTCAGCTTTGCCTTGTAACCATTCAAGAAGCTTGATTTCTTCGCCGTAAATGGAGTCGTCTTTTTCGACGGGGGTCTCCAAGATAATGGGGATACCTTGCAACTTGTCATTGTTGGCAATTACTCTGAACGGCTCCAAGCCCAAAAAGCCCAATCCTAGACGCTGGTGCAAGTCTCTATTTGCACCCAAAGGAGCCTTCGAGTCATTCAAATGTATAGCACTGAGATACTCCCACCCTATTGTTTCTTCAAAGAGCTTCCAAAAATCATCGAATTTCTTTTTGTCCGTAATGTCATACCCAGCAGCAAATGAGTGGCAGGTGTCGATGCACACGCCAACTCTTGACTTGTCCTCGATCATGTCTATCACGTCCTTAATGTCCTGTAATTCAGATCCAATCAAGTTTCCATGACCGGCCATGTTTTCAATCACGATTTTGACAAAAGAAGTCTCGCTGATCGCTTTGTTAATATTCTTTGCGAGCCTTTTCAATGCCTCTTGGTGATCAGAGTCCAAACTAGATCCTGGGTGGAAGTTGTACAACCCAATATTGAGTTTCTCGCATCTCTTCAAATCATCTAAGAAGGATCCATACGCTTTTTCTTCTTTCTCAGGGTCTGGGTTAGCCAAATTGATGAAGTAGGAGCCGTGAGGGAGTACATCTGTTCTGGGATTGTAGCCATACTGGTCGCATAGGTCCAAAAACTTTTTAGCCTCTTCATCTTTTATATCTGGAGAAACCCATTTTCGAGGCGATTTCAAGAAAAGAGCAAAGCTATTGGCCCCTATATCCATTGCATTTAGCACAGAATTCGATATTCCCCCTGCCATGGCTACATGTGCCCCAAATTTGAACTTACAGCTTGCATCTCGGTTGTATTTGAAAACTTTATCTTCCTCTGCTTTGATTGATTTGGCCATTCTCGTGTTAATAAAATGTCTTGAAAAAACTTTCTTTGACGATCTCGGTATGCTTGGGACTCTAATGTATGTTCTAATGCTTCCAAACCTCGAGTAAATACGTGGTGAAAAGTTCTTGAACAGATTCATAGATGAAAATTGATAACGCGAGCTTCATACAATAGTTCGATGTCGAAATACCTTTTTCGAAATCAATTATGTACACTATAGAATTACGTTTGTCCAGAGGTATTGTCGAGCTTGTTGCGAGAACCATAGGTTATTATGCAATGAGTTTAGCGTTGGTCTCCACTTCACTTCATTTCTTCACTTGGGAGTGAAATTTCTCCCAAAGCTCTTTTCCACTAGTATAGGTTTTCAAATCAGCGTAATCAGTTAATCTTTCTTTCCTTCTCCTGGCCTCCTTCACAGCTGGTTTGTCCATGATCACGTCTTGAAAGAACAGGGGGCCATGTTCCATTTTTCTTCTGTAGTGAGGATCGCAAAGAGCAAAAACTGCCAATAACGTATAATAAGCATCATTCGCAGCATTGTGGAGGAGTCCATGGGGTATGCCCAAAATTCGAAGTATTCTCCTGAGAGACCCGTTAGTGCTATACGATAATCTGTAAAGTCTGGAAGTGTCGACTATTGGTATATTATCGGGTATCTGAACACCCACTTGCTTCATCCACTTGATGTCGCCTTCTATTTGGTGTCCCACCAACACCACCTTATCGGTTCCGAGCCGTGTGTACTCCTCAAACAAGTTTTTGAAAAACTCTCGACACTCGTTGACTGGAATTCTGTATGAAAGACCGCCCATAAACTTGAACTTGTTGTTTGGGCAATATTTTACATTAAGCTTCTTTTCTGTTTCCCGAACGATTAAGTGCATCTGTTGGATATCCGGAAGAATAGAATTATGCTGCTTCTCTGGATCAAATATCGCAACCCCCAATTCGGTCACCATTTTCGAACTTCTCTCCCATGCTTCGATATCTATTGCGATTAGTACCTTGTTTCTCAAGTATATCTGCGACATCCAATCCCGAAGTATGTCCTTGTGACTGTCGTCCCTGAAATTGAACTCCGTAGTTTCGAAATAATGGTCAAGCTTGCGCCTCAACTCTTCCTCTTGTTTCTTTCTAAATGTCTTGTCTTCAAATTGTTCAACCTTTTTCATGGGGTACTGTGCTTCAGTTCTTCCCTCAGTTACCGAGTTGAGAAAATACGAGGAAACAGAGAAAGACCGGCAACATCTGATTCCAAACCCACTACTAACCCATAGCTTGCCTCTTGTTACTAGTCGTAGCATTTTTTATGTCTCTGTCTTTATGACTTCTATGAAGAAGTTACTAATATTTGTATTCGAAAATTTCGCAGACCTTTACTGATATCTTATTCTACCCGATGATATAGCATGAATATGAATGATATGCAAGATAAAGTTGAACGGTTGAAAGGTAACCCAAGTGCTGAGGAAGTTGAGTCGATTCTTAGGCTGAAGGATTTGACGTCAAATCTATTCGACAAATTCCAATTGATAACAACGCTTCTAAATCATACTATTCCTGACATATATACTATGTTACCTAGATCTACACAAATATTGATAAAGTCATACTTGGCCTCGATTGTCGGGCTAGGTAATACTTTGAGGACGTTGGCTATTTTGAATAAGGCGGACAAACTGGACAGAAAAGCTGTATATGTACAGACACTATTGGAAATAGTAAGCGAAGTTGTCAAAGAAAAAGTGACTTTGAAGATGAGGGCGGAGGCTTCCTCTTCGGAGTTGAAAGAGCTCAATAAGCTTATATTCAAAGGTACGTGCTTCTCAATTGTGAATGAGTCGTTAATGAAATATAATTTGACTCCAATGAGCGGCATATTCGACCTGGCTGATAATTACTCTAGATTCTTGTACGAGGAAATTTTGATTTTATTGAAGAAGGCCATAAACACGGAGGAGATCAAACTGTATTACCACGCTGCGTTGTCTTTCAAGGCTGATGGCGAAGTAATTTTTTATGATATCATGTTTTCTAGGGAGAATTACGACTACATGCTCAAATTAGTACGTACAATGAAAAGATATGAAGCTAAGCAATTTCTTTTCAAACTCTTAACAAAACACACTTTGAAAAGTTATTTGACATCCAAGGTACCCAACAGCAAAGAAGTGGCATTAGCAAGGTTGTTGCAGCCCCTATTTCTGAAAACTCAAATAGATGGCACTTTTGCACTTTCATTGATACCTTATGGCAATTCCGCTCTTTACAAGGTCTTCTCGTCTGCTATCAATCAATTCACCCGTGAGGAACTGGTGAGAAGTTTGATGAATGTTTGGAGTGATGAAAGTAATATTAAAAATGAATCTATTAAGAAACAAGAAAATATGACTCTTCTTCTTATACATTTGCTATCTACCTGTGAAGAGGTTCAATTTATGTTGCAACTCATGGGGAACCCTTTATTTCTAGATGGCGTCTCAAGACACTTGAGCTCCTTCGCACCGGCTGTTAAATCTTTAGGGGTGATTTTGGCGGATAAAATATGTGAACTCACAGGAAGTAAAAAGATTTTTGACATGTCTGGCATAGACGCACACAAGTCCTATCTGGTGACACGTATCTCACAAGGCCACATAGCTGACCTTCTGCAAGATTGTGCATGGAATTCTCTCTCAGAGCCAGAAGTTATAGAAATAGATGATGAAAAGAGTTTAAACATATTGAGTAAAGTCAACACATTCACACCTAACTCCATACCTCGCGACTCGGATGATGAATCCGACTTTGGCAGTGATGAAGATGACGATCCTTCCTTAGCTCGAAGGAGTAAAGTTCCCAAACCATTGTACATAAAAGACCTTTTGAAATATTTTTCCTTGGATCATACTGCTCCACAGGCATATGAAAGTCTCAAAATTGCATTAATTACTGGTCCTACATTGATCAGACAAAAGGCAAACTTTGGAGACGAACTTTCGCTGCATTCAGAAGAATTACTTGAAAGTCTTATTGGCTTGACAAATCACTTCGATGATCTGGAATTCGAGGATAGAAGGCTTCATTGTTTGGTAGCGCTTTGTAGCTCAAATCCAGACATAGTTCCTTCAATGTACGAATTGCTTCTTACCGGAGACTATTCATTGAAACAAAGAATGTGTATTTTGTCGGCTGTCTCTTTGGCTGCAAGGGAGTTGAGAGGCATCAAAGACGACATTATTACTAAATCATACACTCCAAAGCTGTTCCCATCTAAAGTTCTCCCAGCAGCATCACACTTTAAATTCTTGAGTGCAGCAAAAAACAATAACGAGACTAACAATGCTTCTCTAGATTTCGCACACAAGCAACTTCAGTCAAGTTTGATGTCAGATGCATCGGAGAAGGTTCAAAACGCGGACACCTTCGGCAAAATACTTAGAGTTTCTGAACGGATCAAAAAGCCCAAACCTTCAGTAAAACTCTCCCCAATCCCAAGCTTTTCTAAGATAGTGGGCAAGAAGTTTTTTTTTCCGTTGGTGAACGTTTGGCATGAGTCTAGCGGGATTGACATAGGCCATTACTCACCGGTTTTGATTTCACATTACATCAAAACACTCTCCCTTCTTTTGCATGCGGCTTACCCTATAAGTGGTAACATTGAAGAAATGATTCGAGAATACCTCATCATAGCAACTCCCTTACTCCAGCATACGAGATTAGACCACTTACAAGTGATAGAAAGCTTGGTCACTGGTTTCTTTTTGATCTGTGACATAGGTGATGAGGAGCTATTGATGACAAAGTATGTGAACGAGATGGTTCTCATCCAAAGATGGTTAACCTTGTCATGGGAAAGTATCACCGATGATCAAATCAAGAGCCTCTGTGCTGGACTATTGATCCGTTTAGACGAACTTAATGACAAATATAAAAGAATAATGCTTGACGGCATAAACAGTGTATACTAACTTCATCGTTTTTGGGGCAAGACAATAGATAAAACTGTTTGTGCATCTCTTGCATAGTACTGGTCACTAAGGGTATTTTTTCCTTTCCCTTTATGAAGAGTCTTCACCAAAGATACGTCTGGGCATTCAGGTTTCTGCTCGTCCATCTTGCATAAAGCTCTACTTTGAGGATCACCCAATCTCAAAGCCAATAAAAGTGTATAGTAGGCATCATTTCCAGCATTATGAAGAAGGGCATGGGGGATATCAGCCTCTTTCAATGCATTTTTCAAACTCGACCCAATCTTTCCATGTGTAGCTGCGTACAACTTCTGGGTATCCAAGGTTTTTGTATCATTCGGGAATATTATACCCAACTTATTGAACCATTTCAAATCTCCATGGAGATCATGCCCAACTAAGTATGAATGGGAATTCTCGATGAAATACTTTTCTACAAGAGAATTTAAAAGCTTGATGGTTTCTGTCTCTGGCAAAATATACGTAGCCCTACCATTGAACTTTCTTGAATTATCTGGAACATATCGCCCATTTTTCTTGAACATATTCTCCTCTATAATAATATGAATCGATGTTATCGCAGGCATTAATGCGTCTTTTTGATCACTTGGATCATAGATAGCCACTCCAATTTCAGTTATGATATTGCTATTCTGTTCCCATGCTTCAACGTCTATACTAAATAAAACAGCATCCTTTTTCAGTAACTTAACCATGATATTTTGCAAAAGATTGTAGTTGTAAGGGTTAACCAAATAAGCATTATTCCTTATCGATCGTAAATAGGTGTCTACCTGAACAGTTTTATCCATTATACTACTCTAGTTCCTTTCTGTCTTTCCATTCCTTGTGAGAATTTTATTGAAATTTAGATAGAGTGAGTTTTTAAAACATATGCGATGCGAAGAAATGCAGACAGAACCTACCTTACTTCTACGGCATCACAGGTAGAAGAAGCGATTGTAGCTTAGTCTAAGGCCAGTTTAGGGCCAGCGCGAAATAGACTCAGCTTTAAGCATTTTTGCAAAGTTATCGAATATCGTAAGAATGGATGTCTATTTCGAGTTTGAAAAGTGTTCATCTATGTATATCATATACTTGAATTTTTTTACTTTTATATATTTATCATAACGCATTAGCGCAGACTATAGAAGCTAAGAGACTGCAAACGAGGAATGTTGTTTGCCAAGAGACGCCTCTTTCGTTGTTCAAATGAGTGCTGAGCTTTATAGCGTTAGATGTCTTGTTACCATGCACAGAATGGGTTGAATGTGATGAGGAACCAGAGACCTCAGATCCAGATTTCTGTTCTTTTTGGTTCCAAACAGATTGTGAGCCTGTGAAGCCCCATTGGTTGTAAGTAACCTTTTTGGTTTCGGTGCCTGTTTTTGTATCAGTGTCGTCGGCGGTGGTTTTTTCTTTTTTCGCTTCAGTCGTTAAAGTTGTAGGTTCTGCTGTGTGCGTTTGTGTGTTTGTAGCTTCTAATGTATCGGTCTTCGCTGTTTTTTCAGTCTGCGCTTCTGTGTTTGTTGCTGTAGTCGCAGTATCGGTTTGAGCGTTAGCATCAGTGTTGGTATTGGTGTTGGTGTTGGTATTGCCAGTCTCCTCGGCACTTTGTTTTGCGTCTTCTTGTTTGGATCCACTTCCTTTTCCGCTAGAACCTGGTTCATCGTCAAGTCCTCCTAAAGAACCGGCGAAAGCGGTACCAGCCAATGCAAATGATACGCCGATCAAGTTGAATGGGGTTCTATGTATTTGAAGAGACATTTAGATAGTTCTTTTTTAGTTGATAATGTGAGAGTAGAATAGCGTTAAAACTAAATAATGAACCAACACAGATTGATGAGCTATACGAACGTATTTATATACTTGGCGTCATCAAGGAGGGTAGCCTAATGTTTATTACTATGCTTTGATTACAGTGGTGTGTATATATCAGCCAGCCCTTCTTGTCGCTAATGTAACTAATTAAATTTCCTACTTGGGTAATTTATAAACATTCTTGAGCTTCTAAGCTTCCTTTGCATATATTTCGAGGTGTCAAAGAATCCAACAAACCAAGTCTTGAAGTTTCACATATCCGAGATCAGCGTCACTCTTCATTGAGCGGTTGATCTTCTTGAGCTCCTCGGTTATAAAATTAATATATGATAATGTGTTAATCCGTAACGTTGGAGCTTCCACTGAGTTCATTTGTCTCCATTTTTCCAAGTCTTTGAATTTAGCATGGCTGTCAAAACTCATTTTGCCATCATGTAAAGCTTCGCAAATCTGACTCATGTTGTCTACTACATTAGCCAACTGAGCCTTGCGTTTCTCGTGAGATACGTCTTTAGTCTCACGCAAAGTTTTTGCAATTGCGATTTCAACTCGCTTTCTGGTAAAAGCATCAGCCCTAAGCACAGCATGGTATGGCATATTGAGCCATTTGCTGATACTGGTATCAGTATGCTGTTGATATTTTGTACCTTCTATTGCAATTCTCGGAAAAGAGGTACTAGCATTGCCTGCAATTATAATATCCTTTTCCGTGGTGTGCAAAGCCCCTGAAGAGTCTTTCCACTTCTCGGTACTTTTCAAAAGATCATAGCCAACTCCTTTAGCTGATGACCCTATCAGAGAAGAAGCAAATCTGACTCTCAATATCATGTTGCTCTCGGTTTGCAGAAAAAGACTTCTATTGATTATTCTTACTCGCGGTGTATGCATGGGAATTGCAAAATTGTTACCATCCTTCTCTAGCTCACAGAATTGAAGCATGTCGTCGTCTTTCGCAACATCAAAGATGAGGGAAGGTACTGATGCTTTTTGATACACATGTTCCAAATTGAAAAGAAAGCTGGTCTCAAGATCTTTTATGCTGTCATATCTTCGTAAGTTTGAGCCAGTACTAATTTGAAGAACATTGTTCTCCAAACGGGGTTGGTTCAAACATTCAGTCACAAACAAGAGCTCTTCGGGATAGTCTTTCCCTATTCTGGCGATATCAATACTTATGCAATTACTATCGACCAAAGAAGCTGCCTCGTGCTTAATCTTCTGCTCAAACATCTGTATCGAGTCTAAGGGTGGGTGATCATTAATGTTGAGCAAAAGCACCTTATTAATGCTTTTTTCCTTGTTGTCGATAAATGATACTACTTGTCTGCACTTGTCTAGGGCAATGGACAACTCGTCTAATAAATCATTGAAGATAGGCTTGGAGAAAAAATCCAAATTTGATGCAACCTTTATTTCATTTATCATTTGATCCCAGAGACACCAACTAGAATCCATACACCCGACAAAAGAACCCTTTTTCGATGGGCTTCCGTTGCCATCAATTCCAACAAACACTAGACCCATCCTATCATTTGGCCTCAATGTAAGTCTCAAGCTATGAAGAAAATGAGCAATCTCTTCCTCATAGCTAGTGTTGCTTAGCCTTGAGTTATTGATAAGCGGCACTGCAACAATGATGTTCACGGGCAACTCTTCAATTGGAGGTATGAACTTCATGAGTGTCTTTGTTGTCACAGTATCGCCTTTTTCAACGTAATCCGTGATAGCGTCGCTATCCTGGGGAGCAACATTCTCGTTCACCAACTCCCAAGCGTTTGTAGTGACGTGATACAATGATAAAGGGCCATCCAACGATTTGTTGACGGCGCTCGAAATGTAAAACTCCCACTTAGATACCAAGAGCGCTGACTTGTGGCGAATATGGATTTCTGGGAGTGCTTCGTTCCTTAGGTTCAAACTTAACCCGTTCTCGATTCTATTAATGTTCGAGATGTCTTTACCGACCAATACTTGTCCGAGCAAAAAAATGCCCGAATAGTCTAAAAGTAGCAAGACGTTGTCGAGTAAGTATAAACTCACTTGGTCCCAGTCGTCCCCATTGGTACTGACATCGAGAAAGTCAAAGATCCACAACTTCCCCAAACTTTCCTTGGGAAGTGATGATTCACCCCAATTCACAATGCTGTCGACAATTTTATCAAGCTGCACGGATAATATCGTCTCCTTTGACCTGACTTCCTCCGGTGAGTCCACGTAGGGCATCAGCACTTTTGGGGGCTTCATGCTGATCAAGCAGTCAACCTCGCTTGTTTCGCTTGGCACTTCTCCTGCTGTCTCGGTAGTAACGTCCACCCGGGGCGCCATAATGCTCTTGAATGCGTTGTTACCTGTCCAAAACTCAGAACCAGCCCGACTTGAACCCGCTTCACGAACGTCCACACTCGAATCGCCATTCTCTCCGTACGCCCTGGGGCCATAGCCAGATGCCCCAGAGGCCCTAGAGGCCCCAGATATCGCCGTGTCTTCAAAAACAGTCCCGACTGCGCTAGACGGCGTAGTATTCTTCCCCAGACTGCTGTAAAGCAGCCTGTCGTTTTCGCCCTGTTGGCTGCAACAACCACCTTCTCGGCCTCTCTCAAAAGACCGTTCAAATCCAGGGCCCGAGCCACTGGCGCACTGCAATGTGCCGCCGGTGGTGCTGGGGAACCTTGGCAGCAACGGACTGTCGCAGATGGTGTAGGCGTTGGTGTGCAGAGTCAGGTCCAGTCTCTCGCTGGCCGAACTCCAGGAACAAGAGAAATCGGAGTGATACATTGGGTATGCCATCCCCAAACCCGGTAGCTCTTCTTGCTGTGTCTCAAACGGGTCCTTGAACTCGATGTAGTCGATTCTGTCGTCAGCAAAGTACGGAAAAATCAACGTATCATTTATATCTTGTATTGCCAGCATTTTCTGTTGTATGGTCATAGGGCCATTGAAGTCACTTTGTACTAGAGATGTAACAGGTGCAAAAAAGATCAATCTTCCTACCAATTTCCAACTCGATGATGGACAATTACTTATATACGTTGTAATACCTTGGCTTTACTGCCCCTATCGGGTAATTATGTCTTAACATAGCATCTCTCCTGCTGATACCAGCTTATTCATGATCTTCCACTAGATGTGTAAAAGAGTGAACAAGAAAAAACAATGTCGCTACCAAACTTGTAACTTCCATTACGATGTTGCTATCTTATTTGTCCCGCAAACCCTTCCTTGTAACTTCAAATCCGGGAACTAGGCATTTTCTTGACCAGGTCGTTATGTTTGCTAAGAATCCTGGTAACCTGGAAAAAAGCCGATAACGACACATTGGCGCACCAGTCTGTTCGTAATCTCCTTGTCATACCTGTTTAAAGAAAACGATAATGACTGTACCAAAGGTGACATAGTTCTCTGTGACTATTTTCACCTTCCGATGCACCTTTTACCTCATAAAATGTGGCAGTGAACCAATGGTAGAAGTTCGGGGTTCCTTTCTGAGTAGTTCAGGGTTTGAAAGACGTTCTGGTTCGCAATAGTTGTTACCATTTTAACCCAAATAGTGTTCTATCACTATGCGGACCATTGAAGCAAGCGTCATGGAAACAGCAAGCAATCTTGTTGAGTTTCTGTGTATGGAAGTCCTGTTGGGAAGCTCGATCCTGAAATGGTCCTCAATTGGTCCTGAATCACCCCTAACATTTACGTAACGGAGACATCTAGTCCCACTCCAGAAGGTTACACATTTTGCGGACCAAACCACAGTTTGTTCTACGGGGGACGGGTCTACAAAGATACTGTTTAATAAGGTATCATATTCTTCAATCTTATAGTCATCGAAACAACGTATCCACGTAAATAAGTATATAGTCTGAATTAGGCCAGGTAAAAAATTATTGAGTAGAAATTGGAAGAGGAATCACCAAGGCATTTCTGCACTTAGGCATTTAGGCATTTGGACACATGGACAATTGCCCACCACAGTGCCTAGACGCCAAAATGCAACTTTGCGGAAGCCTTTTTGACCTTCCTGGACACGATTCCAAGCCATTGAGCAAACCTGTAGAAGTCGTCGTCCTCAATTGCTTCTCTGAGACCAGGCAAAGTGATGGCCGAGTAGCCATTGTACCTGTCGACGGAGAAAACGATATGTTTGAACCAGTGTCTCTTGTGAAGGCCACCTTTGAACAAAAAGCTTCTCTCAAAGTACTGCAATATCTTGTTCTGCTTCTTAATCTGGAAGATCAACTTGATACGTTGCCACCAGTGCAATGAGCCTCTCTGCTCATACTTCAAGCTCAAGGAGTCTGTGTTGGCGTCGAACAAAGACGTGGTGTTCGCCAACTCAGACAAATCATGGGAGGTTTTGGAAAGCAAGTCTTTCAAAGTCAAGTTCCTGTCGTGTCTGGCGTCTCCGTGCTTGTTCTTGTTCTTGTGTATCATGTAGCGGTCTTTCCCGTGCGAGCAATGGTGAAACCTCTTGAAAATACCTGATAATGGCATTCTGTGCTTGCCGTGAGGTGGTGGGGGGGTCATGTCGTGTTCACCATCGGGGCCATCAGGAGCTTCCCCATCGGGTCCATGGGGTGGTTTACCATGTGGTGGAGGTGGTGGTGGA